>PVJC01013000.1:26925-38828 GCA_004026665.1 Murina feae
GGTACATCCAAGAGTCTTCTTCTAGGAATCTCATCTGCTGAGATAAAGCACCAGTGCATAAGCCCTGGTCAGAACCCAGGATGCTACTGCAGGCTCCCCTTCCACAATAGGAAAACCTGCTAACAACCTGCATTTTTAAGACAAGGTGGCATCTATACTAATAAAAAGGTAATATGCTAATTAGACTGAACATCTTCCACACGACTTTCCAGATGTCCTTCCGGACAAAGTCATGATGGCAGGGCTGAGACAGAGGCAGGTTATCAGGCAGGCAGAGAGCAGTTAGGGGGATCAGGCCAGCAGGCAGGTGAGCAGTTAGGAGCCAGCAGCCCCAAGGGTTCCCCGATTGGAGAAGGTGCAGACCAGGCTGAGGGACCCCCCCCCCAGGTGCACAAATTTTTGTGCACTGGGCTCCTAGTACTATATAATAAAGATGTAATCTGCAAATGGTTGTTACGCCATGAAACATAATGACCAATCACATAATGACTGGGTCACAGATCAGGAGGAGGTTGGGGCAGCGAGCTATAAGTGGGTGGCGGAGAGCTACAGGAGGGGGCAGGGCAGTGGGCAGAGAGCTACTGGTGAGCTACTAATGCACAGATCCCTGTGCAGGGCTACTAGTGTCCTAATAATTAGTACAATGCTGTAAAACAACTTATAGATCAACAGAAGAGTGTATTTTGCATATGAAAAAGCTACAGTTTCTAGGAAACATTTGCTGATCTTTTGTTTTTCTTTGAATTTTTTTGTAGTTATATCTGTTATGAAATAGAGAAGAAAATGTTGGTTGAATTTTTAAAAATGTCAATCTGGCTAAATGTACTAAAATATTCATAAAATTAAGCTTTTTCAGGATTAAAAAAAACATGGTTTCCTAAGTTGTTTGTAAGAGTGACGATAAGCTAATGGAGATATTTTGAGCACAAGGTGCAGGAGAATTTTAAATAACTTCCTCCCACTCCTCATCAGTGTCTATATGATTTCTAATCACTCCTCTACACATCAGCTGTGATGAGAATGAATCAGGTGCAATGAATAAAATGTTCTCGTTATTCTGAAGGACATTTATTTTTATTTATGCCATTGTGTTTAGGCTATTCAAGCAATATTTAGAACAAACAGCCATACAAAGCTGCTAAGTTAAACCTTCTGCTAGCTCCATTGCCTGAGTATGAGGAGGATCTCCTCCATTCGGATAAAGCTTTCCAATTAAAATAGGATGAGTGAGGCCAGAATACTAATTCTCAAATTGCCCTTAATCTGCTGAGGAGTAAGGGAGAATTTTCTAAGTAATAGTTCCATCTGAAGTTCTAAAACTCTCCAGCAAAATTGAAAAGAAGAAAATACATTTTCCTGAATGTCAACTTCTATTCAAAGAAAAACTTTTCAAGCACAGATGTCTACCCATAGATAGAGTTGTTATGGTAAGATGTACTTTTCATAATTATAGGTAATCATGCAAACCCTCTTGGAACACAGATTCCATTTTATTTTGTTCCTGAGATTACAGAGAAGTAAAAAAATAAAAGGAGTATTTTTACTTATTAAGCTAACAGCAGATAGGAAAAGCTTAGCATAATATTTTTTATTAAGCATAGATTTGCTGACTAAACAAGTGATTCCTGTTTACTTCTCCAAGATAATAATTTTGAAGTTTAACCCATTTGCAAGTCTAATGCTTCATATTTGCTACTGTGCAACTAGGAAAAATAAATAAGAGTTAACTAAAGAAACAAGGAAATAAACCTTAATATCAGAAGCCCACTGGATCACAACCAGGAAATGGTTATATTTGGTTGTATTTATGAAAGCTGCATGTTTAAGTCTATTAAGATGCATTTCAATACATCTGTCAAATGCAAATAGACTTTTAACCTTTTCAGAGCAGCAGGATTTATTATACAGTTCAAAGAATGATTGTATCTGCCTTTTGGGCTTAGTACAGTTTAATTTCATAATATATACACAAACAAGATTTGTTCTCTGAGTAACATTGGGACAATTTCAGAGTTGTAAGTCAGAAGCTTGATGAGCTCCCAAAAATATTTGTTTGGTATTCCAGATAATCCATATCATTGACAGTGTTATTCTGAGATAACTAGAAAATGTTATTTCAAATAACAGCCTACTTAATGAACATGGGTTTCAATGGTGATACTACCCAGTTATCATGAGACACCATACATTTATTTTAGGTAAGCTCATCTCAGTAACTCATGTCCCAAGAAAATTATAAAAATTGTGCATTGGCTGACATTCTGCTCACATCAGCTACAAAAATGCAAATGTATTAATGCAAATTAATTGCTTTCAAATGCTTTACTGCATTGATAAATATTATATTTCATTTGAAGTAAAACCATGGGGGAAAATAACTCTTAAAGGCCACAAGCAAATGTAATCAAAATATTTTGAAATAATTATAATGTAAAACATTAAAAATCTGTTCTCTTTCATCAAGTGTCAGATAATAAAAATATATTACTTATGCATATCAATATTCTCTTGAATTTTTAAATTTTTTATTTTCAAAATGTAATTTATACTCTCTCACAAATAATGATGTATACCTAAATGTCCCAGTATGCTTTATTTCAACAGTTAACTTTGAAATTTAAGTAGTTAGATTATTGGTTCTTGAATTGTTTTAAAAATACATCAATTATAAAATCTAAATTTATTATTTTTTCTATTCAATCAAGTTTTTTATGAAATTATAATTTTTAAAAATATAATTCCATTAATAGCTTGCTTCTGATATACCTGCTATCAAGATGACTAAACATGCAAACATAATAATCCATACACAATAAACATTTTTTCTTAAATGAATGTATGCTATATATGGTATTCTAATAATCACTATATATATATATATGTGTGTGTGTATATATATATTCATAGAGCAATGTTAGGTGAAGTGGTGAGATTTGTAGCAATGAGAAATAACTCCTTACATTACATTATTAAGTTAATATTTCCTCATTATTGTTTTAGCAAACCATTTACTTTCTGATCAGTCTTATAATATGAGAATGGTAGGGAGCTTTGAATATAATAAAACTAACCTAGATAACCAAAGGAAAAACAAAATGTTAAAAAAATCTTAGAAAATATGCTCTTATTTAAGACACAATTCTAAAACGTTTTTTTCTTAGAATTCATTGTTTATATTATTAAAATATCTAAAAAATATATGACTACCTTAAATTCCTCCATAGATTAAAGCTCTATGTCTCCATTTTAAGCTTTGGACCTACATCAGTTTTACTTTTTTACATACAAATCAAAATTTATTCTAAGTTTTGTTTTTCAATATATAGATGCTTTTTTAAATCAGATTTATGTCACCATTAGGTAAATATATCTCAAATACAGGATATGAATGGAATTATAATCAATGAAGAATATTAAAAACATAAATAAATTACATTAGCACAATGTTAAAGTTTTCTTTAGAATACAGGCATACACACACCAGCACCACCACCAGCAAGAACGAATGACACCAATATTCCTTTCTGACCTCTAGGTAAGTACCTCACTAACATCAAGGAAGAAAGCCAAGTTCATTAAACAGTGCTTCTAGCAAGAGTTGAAAAGTGGATTAGATAAACCACATCTGCCTCTCAGTGGCAAGTCTCATATCGTTAGATGACCCCCTTTCCAGTCATTGACCCCATTAGCTTGACTTCTCACATTTCTGGCACTACATGGGCCCTCATCTCTCATCACCACCACCCACGGCACTAAGTATAAAGATTAAAAATATTTGCTCTGAGAGACCAGCCCTTAGATATCAATATCTATCTTCTCTGCATGTATCTCTTCTTCATAGAGTAATAGCCAGGCAAGACTGAGGAAAGTTCAAGTTTTTTTGGTTCCCAAATTTGCCTCAAGCTTTCAACATTCTGGAAGCAATAGGATAGATTGTCTAAATCCCTCCTCTCACATGCTCTAATTTCCAATTGAATCACAAGCAAATAAATGTGTGTGTGTGTGTGTTATGTGTTTAAACTTGACATAAGTTATGTGAAAATAATTTCAGAGTTTTGAAAATGTGTTTTTGCAATCTTTTAGTTGCATCACTGAAAAAGTGATGTCATTTATTCAGCTACTATATAGCAGGTGTTCTTTATTTTCTGAGTATGTAGCAGGTACAAGAAGATACCTGCTCTTACACTGTTTCATTCATGGGAATAGGGCATTGACAATTTTTAAGAAAACCAACAAACAGGATAATTTTAGCCTCCCTAGCCTTAGTTTATCTACTGTGAAATTACTCATCTATTCACTCATTAAGTGAATATTTATTGAGAGTCTATAATGTGCTGCACACTGTTCCAGCAATTACAAATAAACACAAAAATCTCAGTTCTTTTGCATTTACATTCAAGTGAGAGGAAATAGATAATAAACTAAATAAGCAGGTAAAACATATTATGTTAGTGCTAGTATGTATCATAGAAAGAAAATAACTAGGGAGAGTGCATAAGGAAGGGCAGAAGAATGGAGGCAGAGGTATCAAGCTTCAGGTTAAACTGATGGTCAAGCAATTACTCTCTGTGAATGTACTAGGTGAGCAAAAGTTTTGAATGAGCTGAGGGAGCAGTGCCTAGGAATCACCTGGGGGCAGTTGATTCCTGGCACTTTGTTTGTTCAGAGAAGAGTAAGATAGTCAGTATGACTAGACTGAGAAATCAAGAAGAATCATAGTAAGGGAAGAAGTTAAAGAGATAGGGGCATCTTTTGGAAGGTAGAACAGTTTAGAACCTTGACCTTCTAAGGACTTTCACTTTTATTACAAGTAAACTGGGAAGCAATTGGGAAATTCTGAGCAAATAGATAATAAATATCTGACATATTTTAACAGGGAGAAGACAAGAAGACCAATTAGTTGAATGAGAGATGAGCATGAGACATTACTGTTATTCCACCAAGAGTGTAGCAGTGAAGGAAGTCAAGAACTGCTGGGTTTTAATGCATGCATATTAGCATAACCAATGGACATGGACACTGGGGGTGGGTGGGGACTTGCTCTCAGGGGGAGGGTCAATTGGGGGAAAAGGAGACATATGTAATACTTTAAACATTAAAAAATAAATAAAAATATTAAAAAACAAAAAAAGAACTGTTGGGTTTTAAAGATAGGATCTATAAAATTTATTGCTGATTGTATCTGGGCTATGAGAGAAATGGAAGAATCAAGGATGATTCCAAGATCATTTTACCATACCATAGGAAAAATAGATTTTCATTAACTGAGATAGAAAATCAAGGGAAGAACTGATTTTGCAAAAAAGTTTAAGAATTCTAATATGGAGATATAAGTCTTAAGACGCTTACTAAACATCTAAATCATCTAAGTATGAAGATGAATACAGAAATATGGCATTCAGGGGACAACTCCAGGTTGGAGATATTTAGCTGGAAATAATTATATTTAAGATTATGTGAACTAATAAAAAACATGCTATAGATGCATTTAGTTAAAAATAATATTCTCAGATATTTACACTGGGTCTAACACAAAGTTAAGCCATTAATAAAAGTTTATTATTATCATCATCATTAATTATTTAGGATTCTGCTTTTGAGCAAGTTTTTGAATTCATATTTACCATAACAGTTAGTAACTACCAGAAACCACAGTGTCAAATCTGATTAAAATGTGCTACTCGTAAGTAAGGTCATATCACAGATTATACAAGGTTTAGAACACAGGTAGAAACAGAAAGCAGCATTCATAGGAGAGTATGAGGGTGAAACACTATGAATGGATAGTGATTTTGTGAATATTAATGCTGGAGTGTTTTCTTCAGGAAAGAAGTGAATGTGCAAATCAGATTTACGCCACCCGCCCAGAAAAGAAAAGGTTTATATATCCCTATTATGTGGTAATTCAGAATCAAATTCAAAAGAAACTTGATTGGCATATGAAAGTCATGAAAAAAATTGAATGTGGCCATATTATAAAAGGGTGTTGAATATGAAAATCATCAGATAATATAAAAATATATTGGAATGTGTTGGGGATGTAATTGGTTATCTTTCCTTTGCTTAAGTTCCACACTTGTGAACTTCTATGTAATTAGTTAGGATAAGACATATGTAAGTTTTTCCAATTATTTCAATATCTGACCTTTTTTAAATTGCTTTACTAACCTTACTGAGCCATCTTAAAAATGAAAGGGGATATTAAAAAGTAGCAAGTTTTTTATCTTAAAGAATGGGCAGCAGAAATGAAGAGTGATTTAAATCCCATTCCCAAGGAAACACTGACAAAATCTGTGTTAACATTTACTGGTATTTTGACATTTTTGCTTTTATGTTTCAACCAAATTTGTTGAAGCAGATTATTCACATTCAAAAACACATTTTAAAATCAATATCAGTTGTGTTTTTCTTACTACTTTTCTCACTGAATCACTGTTAAATTGTAGAGCAAAACGAATCCAATTGAATCACAAGCAAATAAATGTGTGTATATTTTTTTAAACTTGACATAAGTTTTAAAAATCTTTCAAGTTCCAGCACTCAAATATAAACACTAAAGTGAGCAGACGTGAACACCCCCCTAGGAACCTTTACTCTATCAGCATATTAGCAATTAAAAGTCCATTAACATACATAACTAAGAGTATTACACATGATGAAACATGTTCCATAAGCACCTACAGCTTAACAGATATTGAAAAGCTGCATCTATTATATCACCTAGTGGATACAAAGAAAATAGCAAGACTACAACTGTAGCCCTAACCAGTTTGGCTCAGTGGACAGAGCGCCAGCCTGTGGACAGGAGGATCCCAGGTCCGATTCTGGTCAAGGGCATGTACCTTGGTTTCGGGCACATCCCCAGTAGGGGGTGTGCAGGAGGCAGCTGATCGATGTTTCTCTCTCATCGATGTTTCTAGCTCTCTATGCCTCTCCCTTCCTCTCTGTAAAAATACAATAAAATATTTTTTAAAAAGACTACAACTGTATTTTGGGGGCAGTCAAGTCAGATCTTAATGTTTGGAGTTGACAGTACTTGACTAGCAAGTTCCTAGAAGCAACTAGATGGTGGCAAGAATAGCTTCTTGTTCTGGAAGGAAGTCATTACTGAAGCATAAGGTTACCTCCAGTGTTGAGATAGAGAAAAGGTGATAATCAGGTTTAGACTTAAGCAGGTTTTAACGTTTTTCATAAAAGCCAATCCAAATCCTGTTCAAAGTAAAATGTGGTATAGATACTAATAGAAGATTTCATGCAAGATACTTCTATTTTTATTGCTATATAAGTTGACACAAGAGAATATTGTTTTTATACTAGTGTACAATCATTATTTCCCTAAGAAATGAGGAAATAAAGCCAGATTGGAACATAGTAAAATCATGTACAGACATGTGTTTTGAGAGATTATTAAAAAATCCAATTACTCCCAGGAAAGAATGTGATTGAAATATGTTTCCACAGAGAAAAAAAAATGTACCTACTCTATGTCAAACATAAACTTCATTGATATTCATATTGTTGAACCTCAAAGCCTAGTTATTGGTTAAGAACTTACTTTCATGTTGAGCATATTTTAATAGCACCTGGCTTTTCAAATTTTGAACCTGTGCTTCCCTAACAGAAGCATGTGACCCAGATATGGAGCTTACAATCCTCAGAAATGACAGATACATTATGCAGTTTTATTTTTCTTTTTAAATAAAAAGATTAACTGTGGTAAGAGAATTTTAGTGGGTAAACAACCAGCAACTTAAAAGAGTAAAGTATATACCACAGCTTTTTTTTTAATGCACTCATCTGCTGATGGGCATTTGGGCTGTTTCCAAATCTTGGCTATTGTAAATTGAGCTGCTATGAACATAGGGGTGCATATAACCTTTCTGATTGGTGTTTCGGGTTTCTTAGGATATATTTCTAGAAGTGGGATCAGTGGGTCAAATGGGAGTTCCATTTTTAATTTTTTGAGGAAACTCCATACTGTTCTCCACAGTGGCTGCACCAATCTGCACTCCCATCAGCAGTGCACAAGCGTTCCTTTTTGTCCACATCCTGGCCAATACTTGTTGATTTGCTGATGGTAGCCATTCTGACAGGTGTGAGGTGATTCCTCATTGTCATTTTAATTTGCATCTCTCGGATGAGTAGTGACTTTAAGCATTTTTTCATGTGTCTACTGACCTTCTGTATGTCTACTTTGGAGAAGTGTCTGTTTAGGTCCTTTACCCATACTTAAATTGAATTGTGTGTCTTCTTTTTGTTAATTTGTATTCGTTTCACCGTGAAATACTAAACCGCAGTGAAAAAAGAAATAAATCTAACATTTGCAACCTCATGGATGGACCTAGAGAGTATTATGCTAAGGGAAATAAGCCAGTCAGAGAAAGATAAGTATCACATGATCTCACTCATATGTGCAATCCAACGAACAAAATAAACTGATGACCAAAATAGATCCAGAAACATAGAATCATGAATAGACTGATGAATTTCAGAGGAAAGGTGGGGGTGAGAGTTTGGGGGGAAGAGATTAATTGGGGAACTTACAGTCTTATATGCATATACGCATAGCCCATGGACACAGACAATAGTGTGACAAAGGCTTGGGAGGGGCGGGTGTGTAAGGAGGGCATCAATGGGGAAAAACAACAAAAACCACAAAGTGGACATCTATAATACTTTCAACGATAAAAATAAATTTTTTAAAAAGACAAAAGTTATCATACTGGTATTTAAAAAAAAAAAAACAAGAATAAAATAAAACAAACAAATTCTTAGTGCCAAAAGAGGCACATATTCTAATTAATTTATATGAACTTTTTCACATCAATGATGAATAGTTATGCAGGAGAAAAGCAGGCATGAAATTTGTCAACAATTTTAATGTGATTAGTTAAGGAGACTTGCCTGCTAGTTCCTCTTAAACTGATCTAAAGCATTAATATAGTTAGCTTGGACAACTTGTCAACGAGGCCATCTGCCTTAGGCATGAATGTGGCATATAGCATTTTTGATAATCCTTTACTCAACTCCAACTGTCAAGCGACTCTAATGCTGCATTTCTCAGGCGTCAGTGTAATTGCCCCTGACTCAGCAGCACCTTGGTGTCTTGGTGTTCCACATATCTGTAGCTTTTTGCCCCAGGGACTTGTCCCAGGCTTCACTCATGTCATGTGCCATTAGCTATGGTTAACCAGGATTACACTTAAATAGCCTATTTTTTTCTAAAAAAAAAACCAAAAAGTAAAATAACTGAATAAAGGTTTTTTAGGCGGGTGCATGTGTATGGGCTTTTGAACAAGTGTACAGAGGTGGGTACCTGTTTTTACTTCCCTCAAACTTCATTGATGAATATAGGTGTATACTGTGATAGGCACTTCGATATCATCATAAGACCCGGGTCTCCAGTGTGCCACCAATAAAACATCTTCTGATTTTTTTAATATTAAAAGAGCCTAATAGATACTGCTGTCAGCATGAATAAAAAATAATATTAAGGCAATAATCTGGAAATTAATATTACATTTGCAAGGATCTCATTCATGACATTTTAATAATAGTAATGAATGGAAAATAATAGTTAACAACCTGTTGTTTAAAAATGTTCGTCATATATTGATAAATGAATAAGTGGATCATGAAAATCATATAGAATATTATGTTGGGGGAGGATAAATTTTCCTAAGAGAGTACGTAAATGTGGAAAAGTATCTTGAGTGTATACCACAAAATGTTAGTGATTAATATTCCTTGAAAAAAAGAATTTTAGGTAATTTAAAAAAAAATTTTTCTTGTTATGTTGACAAAATTTTGGTATAATTATAGAATGGAATACTACTCAATGGTAAAAAGGAACTAATAATTCATGAAACAGTGTAAATTAATCTCAAAATAATTACGCTGATCAGTACATTAATCAGCATAATTTTCCAACCTATAGATTAGTAATCAAAGAGTTACCTGTAAGATGATTCACCTATGAATTTTAGGTAAAGTGAAAACTATTCATTTTCTCCTCTGATTGCAGTTTTTCACCATGAGATAAAATGCTATTTATTGCTGAGCTAGACCGTGAGAATCTGGAACCAAATTAACACATCCTTTATAGACAACCTTTATAGTCACACTGGAGACCCAGGCCTTATGATAATATTGAAGTGCCTATCACAGTATACACTTATATTCATCAATGAAGTTTGAGGGAAGTAAAAACAGGTACCCACCTCTATACACTTGTTCAAAAGCCCATACACATGCACCCGCCTAAAAAACCTTTATGAAAATTCAGTTATTTTACTTTTTGTTTTTTATAGACAACCTGTCAGTAGCTGAGAACTTCATAAATTATTTTAAAAATTATGTTATGTCAAAGACATGTAGGACACTGACAGAAAAAAAATACTAAATAGAATTAATAATTTAGGATCCTAGTTATTATTCTACTGTTAAAATAATTTATTAATCTTCTGTAAGATATTATGCTATAATTACTGCTATAAATACACTTGAGTGTTGACAGCTTTGGTTCTTTCTATTAAATGTAATACAGATAAAATAAAAACACTATTAAATTTATGGCTTTGATAATTGGACTACAGCAATTGATTGACTGCAAAAGAAGTATAAAGGAAAATTTTAAAGGTGACACAGCTATTCTAAAACCAGATTGTCATGATCTTTGCATAACCATACACATTATTAAAAATAATCAAACATTACATTTAGAATGGGTGCAATTTATAAAATATACTAGGGGCCCAGTGCATGAAATTCATGCACATTAAATGGGAATTAATTAGAGGAAATATTTTAAATTGTTATTTGCAATCTTAATAGAAGTGTCAGAGATGAAAGAAAATTAGTAAAATGTAAATGAAAATATCCCTTCTGTCAGAGTCTGGATGCACTGTGGGACCCAGAGTCAAGTCCCTGCTCACCCATGTGCACCTCGAAATCACACAAAACCCAAACCCGGCCGGCCCCACCCTCATCAGGCCCCTCAGGACAGGGGCACAGCCTCAGGTCCCCCAGCCCTGGCACCGGGGCAGAAGGTGTGGCCTCAGGTCCCCCAACCTTGGCACCGGGGCAGGGGGTGTGGCCTCAGGTCCCCCAACCCTGGCACTGGGGCAGGGGGTGTGGCCTTAGGTCCCAGGCCCTGGTGCAAGGGCTCTAGGGCATAGCAACCATTTACACATTTGCTCTTTATTATATAGGATAGTATCTTCTATAATAAAAGCAAAACATGGAAATGTGACTGTTACCACCAGCCAATCAGAGCAGCTGTATGCAAATTAACCCAGCCAAGATGGAGGCCAGCAGCCACGGAACCAGAGCAAACCAAAGGATTCTGTTGCAACTGCCTGCCTATGCTGGCAGTTGGAAGTGGCACCAGGGCACCAGGGCACCAGGAAGTGGGAAAGCAAGGTGGCGGGCCGGGAAGCGGGTAAGAGGTGGCAGGGGGTCGGCGGCCTGCTTGGCAGCTGTCCAGGCCCTTTGCGGGGCATCGGGGAGTGGGAAAGAGGCAGCAGGGGGTCACTGGCCTGCTTGGTGGGCTTCCCAGGCCCTTTGCGGAGCACCGGAGAGCAGGAAAGCAAGGCTGCAGGGGCCGGGGTCCTGCTTGGCAGCTCCCCAGACCCCTTGGCGGCACTGGGAAGTGGGAAAGGAAGGCAGCAGGGGACGGGTGAGTGGGAAAGAGTTGGCGGCCTGCTTGGTGGCTTCCCAGGCCCTTTGTGGGGCATCGGGGAGCGGGTAAGAGGTGGCAGGGGGTCAGTGGCCTGCTTGGTGGGCTTCCCAGGCCCCTTTCAGGGCACCAGGAAGTGGGAAAGCAAGGTGGCGGGCCGGGGAGTGGGAAAGAGGCAGCAGGGGGGGTCAGTGGCCTGCTTGGTGGGCTTCCCAGGCAACTTTGC
>PVJC01013001.1:0-38733 GCA_004026665.1 Murina feae
AGCCTCAGATGCGGCTGGGGGCAGGTCCCCAGTGGTCACACACACACACACACACACACACACACACAGAAGGCGCCTGGCAGACTGGAGCCATCATAGGACATCCACTGAGGGGTCCCAGACTGTGAGAGGGCACAGGCCGGGCTGAGGGACTCCCTGCACCCCGAGTGCACAAATTTTTGTGCACTGGGCCCCTAGTATATATATATAATTGATTTCAGAGAGGGAGAGAAAAACAGAAACACCAATGATGAGAATAATCAATTAACTGCCCTCTGCATGCCCCCCCATCCCCCACCAGAGATGGAGCCCACAACCCAGACATGTGCCCTGACTGGGAATCGAACCATGACCTCCTGGTTGGTAGGCTGACGCTCAACCACTGAGCGATGCTGGCAGGGCAGACCCAGTCTTTCAACAAGACCAACCTAAACCAGCTCTCATGAACAGAGGTGCAGCTTCTCTTTAAGACACCCAGAAAAGTGAGCTGTTAGGTTGTTAGTTAACTTCAGGGCTCAAGTCCTTAAGATTTAAGTCAAGCTCACTATTAATAACTATTAAAATGCAGGAGAAAAGGTGATTAAAAATAATTTTTAGCAGGATAGTCTTATAAATAAATGATGTCTTTTTTTTCTTGAAAATATTTTATGTTGAATCTCAAGGATTCACAGCAAAATCAGTGTCCATGGTTTAATCTGCTGTTACCTTGAAGTGACCTTAGGAAAGCCTCTAATTGCCTGGGCCTTCATTAGCAAACTGGACACAGGGGACCAAGAACACAGCAGTTTTCCAAAGACTCCTCTGGTCCTCGGTGGTCTTTATAGGCCTGAGATAAAGCAATTCTGTCCTGTTTCTGCTAAGGACTAGAGATGGGCATTCTGGTAACTTTTCTCAAAAAAGATTACTCTCAAAAGCAGCCTTTGAAGCTACTGCCTCTCACTGCAGCTGCTTGGGCAAGGCTCCTACAGTAGTGCCTGAGGATGTCGAAAAACAGTGTATTTCTTTACTACTAACTGAAGCCCCAAGTCACACAATGGTGCGAATGAACCTTGACTCTATGAGCAGGCTGCAGACACCATGATGGCCCCAGAAAGCACGTTTATTTTATTTTTTACATTTCATAGGATTTCCATGGGTTACAGCAGGGGTGGCAGCGGCGGGGAGAGCATGGGAGGCAGTGGGGTAAACCTCTGTGGAGGGGTCATGGGGAGGAAGCAGGTAGGGTACTTTCCTGGTGTGAGCTGTGGAAGGTCCTCCTCAACTCCCAGGATAGGGCTGAAGAGGGCTGAGAAAGCTGCTGTGGATAAAAATGCCTTACCAAGGGGAATGCCATTCTAATTAAGCAGACCAACTCAACAAAGAACTGCGAAAACAGATATGCAATTCACTTTATGAAATCATTTCTGAGCATTTTAGGGGGTTACATAGCATTGTGGTGTGGAGGGGGAAGAGATTAATTAACAATGGGCTCTGCTTATAAGGATGTTAAAATCTAATAGGACATTAGATCTGTGTATGGCTCCCAGGTGCAGATGACAGGTGCTGTAGGGATAGAGAGGTGGGAAAATGGGTTTTGACAGGCAGAATGGGGCCCTCCTATCTGAGCACCTTTGTAGGCTGTCTACCCTGCACCATTCCCAGAGTACAGCAGGGGGCCCCAACCTTCACTCCCTTGAGGCTTGCGAGTTAGTGGTGTGGTTCTTATAGTCCTATTGTGAGTAAATCCCTCATCTGGTGTTTGGGTTTTGAGTCTCCCACTTCCTTCATGACCTGACTCTAAAAATCTGTTCCTTTTTCCTTGTCTTCAATATCTCCTTTTCTATTTGCTGTCCCATACAGCCTACAAACAAACTCCAATGTCTCTCATCTATTTATTTAAAAGAAAGAAAAAAAAAAACAAGAAAAAAATCTCAAAATAATTATTACAATGGTGATATGCATTCATTGTAGAAAACTTAAATATAGGTGGGAAAAAGAGAAGGAAAAGGATCTTCTATAAATCACCATCAGGAGAAAATTATGACCTGTTTCTATTTTAGTACATATGTACTTGTGTTGAACAAAGCAAATATTCAATTCACAAAATGAATGAAGGACTAACAACAGTTTCATGGAAGAAGTGGTATTTTAGCTGAATCTCAAAGAATAAGTAGGATTCATACTGGTAGAGATGAGGGAAGAACAGCCTAAAAAGAGAGAAAAGCATATGCAGTCTCAGAAGTGTGAGGACAAATAAAATCTTTGGTGGCAAGAGTAGGGACTTAGGGGACTAGAGAATAGTGGCAGATGCTTATGTAGTAGTGGAGGAGTTGGTGAGGTCTTTGCACAACATGCTCTAGAGACTGTCATGCTGTAGAAGGATGCTGAACAGTAGTGTAATAAGACCAGATTCAGCTTTAGAAAGTCATCTAACACCACGGGGGAGGGGACTTGAACAGTTTCTCTCAGCCATCCCAGAGGAGGATGGCAAAGACCTGAGTAGGACAGTGGCTGTGGTGACAGAAAAGAGAGGAGTGATTAGAGACACTTTGCAAAGGTAGAGCTGTTAGCACTTAGAACTGCTGGGACGTGGCAGATGTGAAGCAGGCTAGAGGCTGAGAGTCTAAGTGGTTTGGAAGATGCTAATGCTGTTAACAGATCTAGAGAAGGTGGGGCTTGAACTCAGGCTGCAGCAGTAGATATTTTACTGAATGAAGAGAGGTGAAGGGATGAAGAAAAGCAAAGGGGAACTGACTCACTGAAGTGGGGACTTCAGCAGATCAAGCTGGCTGGTTTCCCTGATTTCCAAGAAGAATGGAAAGTCTCCTGGGGGGATGGTGGATCTTAAAGGAAAGGGGAGTGAAAGGCAAAGTTGAAGGCTGGAGTCAAGAATAAAAATTTGAAACAGCTACACTGGCAATAAAAGGATTCTTAAGTAGCACACTGAAGGAACAGTTGAAGAAGGACATTGTAGTTCCGCTACAATGTCCAATATTCAAAATGGTGGGTGTTAGGCGGGGACTGGAGAGATTTTCCTAGACCTCCATGGATGGACAGAGACTTGAAGGATGTTCTAAGGTGGCAGTTAGGAAAGTGCGACCTTGAGTGAAGTCACGTCATAGAAGCCAGGGTGGGGAGCTGCTACATAGTGGAGAGCTCAGTTATGCAATAAAACCCAGCTTTTCCCAAAGCAGAGATGCTCTAGGAAGCAAGAAGAGACTCTAGTCCCAAGCAGACAATGCTAGTAGTGGTAAGGAAGGGAACAGATTCTAGAGGTAGTTAAAATGATAAGACTCAGGGCATTCACTGGTGGACTGGATGTAAGAGGTGAGAGAAAGACCAAAGTCAATAATGATGTGATTTTTGGCTACATAAACAGCTGAAATAGGGTTGTTAGTGATTGAGGTTGAAATGGGCAACTTTTGGAGTACACCCTCACATTCTAACTTAGAAGGAGCAATGGCAGGAATATTGCTGGAAAGGCAAGCTATGAAGAGCTACTATAATTGTGAGATAATTCTTTCAGTATTCCGAACTGTGACTCTGAAATATTACGATTTTAAGATCTAAGAACTTAGTTATCAAGTCAGATTCATTGCTTCTGACCTTTAAAATGTAAGATAGGTGTTTTTTACAAAAGTTACTTAAAATTAAGATGCCTCTGATGAGTGGGGCACTTAGGTATGGTCTGTGTTTTGTATGACCTTAGTGCCAAGTGAGACAGGAGTGCCAGAGGTGTTCAGAATACAAAAAGGGCACTGGACTAACATGGTAACAGTGGATTTCATGGTTCCCAAGTTGGATCTTACAAAGTACAAGGTCCAGTTGGGCTTGTCTTCCATATGACAATATATAGTCACAAATATCTAGATCAGAGAACAATGCCCTCACCACCAATATGTGAGGAAAATGTAAAAACTAGATCTTTCAGATGTACTGATCTAAAAATCTGGGTACTGGATTAATGAAAGCATGTGTGACCCAGATTTTCTGCTGGATGTTTAAAAAAACCTAGTGGGTATTTAAATAAAAATATCCTTTCTAGAGTTGACAGTGCCTACTCCAGAAAATAAGATTTTCCTGCAGGCTAAGGAACACTACAAAACATTCTCCACTTCATCTCCAGGTGAGACTGGCACCATGTGGCAGTGGTACAATGCTATTGGCCCTGTTCAGGCTCCTAGGTTCCAGGGCTTAGAAGCCATCACTACACACAAACCCAGCATCAGGCTTTGGCCACGCTCCTCCTCATTCATTCAGGGTTCCTACTGGCCTGCTGTGGCTCCCTGACCCTCCCACCTGCCCCCCACCCTTGTCCCATTTCATGCATCTTGACTATAAGACAGGTGGGGAATGTCCAGCCCTTGGGCTGTATAAGGCCCAAGAAATCATTTGGTTTGGCCCTGCCAAGACATTAGGAGTTAACTAAATGTTTGACCAAATATAGCAGGCTAAATTTTAAAAATATATATTTTTATTGGTTTTCATGGAGGAAGTAAGAGGGAGAGAGAGAGAAACATCAATGATGAGAAAGAATCACTGATTGACTAGCAGGTTAATTTAAAAAAAATAATTCTCTTCTTTTCTTTTTTAAAATTTTCTTTATTAAGGTATTACTTATGTGTCCTTATCCGCCCCCCCCATCCTTGCTCCCTCACCCCCCTGGTGTCTGTGTCCATGGGTTATGCTTAAATGAATGCATACAAGTCCTTTGGTTGATCTCTCTTCCTTACCCCATCCTCTACCTTCCCTCTGAGGTTTGACAATTTTTATTGATTTCAGAAAGAAGGGAGAGGGAGAGATACAAACATCAATGATGAGAATCATTGATTGACTGCCTCCTGCATGTCCCCTACCGGGGATTGAGCCTGCAATGTGGGCATGTGCCCTTGACCAAAATCGAACCTGCTACCCTTTAGTCCACAGGCCAATGCTCTATCCATTGAGCCAAACCGGCTAGGGCCAGGGTAATTTTTAAGTTGATAATTTTGTATAGCCACAATGTTACAAATACCCAAATGGCCCTTGGCAGAAAAAAGGCTCCCCACCCCTCCTGTAAGAGCTACTCATCCATCACTACACCCCTGGACTAACCAACCAGGTTAACTCCCCATGTACTATTTGGTCTGGTAGGGTGCTTGGATGACCACAGTACAATAAGTGTGGTTAGTGGTTCCACATCTATTCCCAGCCCAAATCCCTTCACTTCCTACTTGGCTTGTTTAACAGAGGCCCAGCATCCCCTCCTGGACCCTGTGCCTACTTCACACCTGCTCTATAGGCCTCTCATGCCAGAAGGCTTGGTTACTACACTACCTCCAACAGAAACCCTAAAGACCAATTGAGCCTTCAGAGTGCCTCTTTCTAGTGCTTCTTTTATGACCCTCATATTTTAGAAGCTCATTAGATCAGGCAGCTTTTTATTCCTTGGGTCTGACCCTGGCAGGCATAACTCAGTTTCATCGTTCTTTTCTGTTGATTCAAGTAACTTTTCTTCTATGGGCTTTTATTTTCTATTTAAATTTTTGCAAAAACGAGCACTTATTAAAATATAAAAGTAGTATGTGTTTTCAAAAAACATTAGAAAACACAAAAAAAGTAGAAAAAATTACTCATAGTTTTACTACCCAAATACAACCACTATTGGCATTCTATTTTATTTCCTTCTGGTCTTTTTCCATTCATTTTTTTCCCCATGCATGTTCCCACCCCCACCAAAATATGATTACTGGCATACTGTCTTCACAATTCCTTCTTTGTATTTCAGATCAGGTTTGCTTCTTGACTCTCACAAAGGAATCTATTATCAGATATATAGGAGCTGTAAAAGCAAATGTAATGTGTGTAGTTTGTTTTGATTCCAGTCCGGACAAATCAATTGGAGGCAATCCAGGAAATGTAATTATGGACTGGATTCTGGACATGACACCAAGGCACTAGCATATTGTTAGGTGTGCTAACAGCATTGTGCTTACATAAGAAAGTGTCCACGTTTTTTAGAATTACATACCAAAATATGTATGAGAGTAATGACATGATGTTTGTGTTGGTTTTAAAGTACTTTAGCAAAGAAAAAATGTTGATATAGTTGAATCTGGGAGCAGGGATGGTGGGGTTATTGTATGCTTGAAATTTTACAAAATAAAAATGAGAAGATTGAAGTATCCATAGTTCACACAGTCAAATAGTTTTAAAGGCTTGTTATGAAAATAGTAATAGCCTCTGTCCCTTTTTCTCTTCTGCCTCACCCACAGTAATCACTTTCATCTCGTTCAGCAGATCAGATTATTTTGGCATTACTTTCATTATTTTTGTATAGCTTGCTTGATTTCTACTTCTTGATTTTTCAGTTTTAGACATTATTCACAAACTTTTCACTATAGAAGAAGAGAATTTATTTTTCTTTCCACATACACTCTTCCCCTAATCAAACCCACATAATTGTTCCAGGCCCTCATCCTCCCAATAAAGTTACATAATAAACTATCAGCATTAACTATTATGATTATGTAGATACAAAGTGTTACTTTTCTTTCCTACACAACTTTTATTTTCACTGAATTTCATAACTGTCTTGTTTTAATTTGCTGGTTTTTCTGTATACTATGTACAATGATCCACTCCAAACTACCAACTGTATAGAACAGTGGTTCTCATGGTCTGTGGACTCCTGGTGGTCTCCGAGACCCTTTCAGGGACCCATAAGGTCAAAACTATTTTCATAATAGTACTAAGGCATTATTTGCCCCTTCCCGTGTGTTGATATTTACACTGATGGTACAAAAGCACTGTTAGGGAAAACTGCTGTTGCCTTGGCATGAATCTGGCCATTGCAACAAAGGGTACCAGTGGTCAGGAAACTCATCACACTTCACACTCTCAGGGAAAAACAGCTAGTTCACTTAAGAATGTTTTTGATTAGGCAGTAAAAGTTATTAACTTTATTATGTCTCAACCCTTTAGTGCTTGTTTTATCACTTATTCTGCATGCCAAAGTATGATAATTATCTTGAGGAAAAGCATTTATATAACTATGAGTTGCAAGCTAAACTGATTGCTTTTTTTATGGAATATCATTTTCACTTGAAGGAACAATTGACACACAAACTATGATTATTTGGCACTTCAAGGAAAACAAATGACATTATTTATTGCCAATGATAAAATTTGAACTTTCACAAAAATTAGAATTTTGGAAACCTTGTATCTGACACATAATACACACATTTCCTAAAAGACTTGTCTAAGATCAGTAGTAATATTAACAAATGTGATTTCTTGATATCTTATAATGAAATGTGTCCACATTTAGAAGATCAGTATAACAAACCAATATTTTCTAAATGATCTAAATTTCTAAATACATGATAAAAATCATGCATAAAAGATCCATTCAGAGTGTAAGACAAACTAATAGATTATACTATAACCCAGTAAAAAAATCAATCTATATTATATTAGTCTGCTAGGGCTATCATAACAACCTACCACAGACTGGGTGGCTTAAGCACAGATATTTCTCTCATTTCTGAAGGCTAGAAGTCCAAGATAAGGTGCCAGCTGATTCAGCTTCTGGTGAGAACTCTCTTCCTAGCTTTCAGAAGGTCATCTTCTCACTATGTCCTCACATGGCAGGGAGAGAGAGTAAGCCCTCTAGTTTCTTCTTATAAGGGTATTAATCCTATCATTTTTATCAGGGCTCCACCCTCATTACCTATTTTAACTTTAATTATCTCCTTAAAGGCTCTACCTCCAAATACAGTCACATCCAGGATTAGGGTTTCAACATATGAAATTGGGGAGGAGGGAGGGACAATTCAGTCTATAGCAGATGTGGTTTCAGATTCTAGACTGCATTCGACATTTAAGAAATTACTGTCAAATTCTTGTGTAGTATAAACAAATATCCACAATTATTTGAAAAAAGCTATTAAGACACTCCTTTCTTTTTTAATTACATATCTGTCTGAAGCCAGATTTTCTTCGCATACTTCAACGAAGAGAACTTGTCCCAATAGACTGAATATAGAAGTACATGGGACAACCCAGTACAGGTCTAAGACAGACATGAAAAAAATTTCCAAAAATGTAAAAAAAAACTTTTCTCCTAATTTTGTTTTAGAAAATAGTTTTTTTTTCACAAAATGTTATTTATATCAACATGTAATGAATTGAGTTTATTTTAGTTTAAAAGAAGTGAATGTCTAAAATTTAATCAATTTTTATTTCTAACAGGGTAAGCTGCATAAAAGTTCTTTGAGGTCTTTAATCATTTTTTAGTGCAACAGGTCCTGAGATAACTGCCTGAGATAAAAGCTTGATAACTGCCAGTTTAAATCATTTTTCAAGAAATTCAGATACACAAATATTGTAACTATTTCACTTTCTCAAAGATATCTCTTCTAGAGCCTTCTATACCATGTAGAGCTGTATCTTAGTAACTTTCTTTACCATCGTTTTGGTCAGGTGTCAACAAGTTATGGCGTGTGGGCCAAATCCAGCCTGTCACCTGTTTTTTAAGTAAAGTTTTATTGGAACACAGCCAGGCTCACTCATTTATGTATTGTTTTTCTGTTGTTGTTGTTTTTTTACTGTTACAAGGGCAAAGTTGAGAAGTTGCAACAGACACCAAATGGCCTATAGCTAAAAATATTTACTGTTTGGTCTTCTATGGGAAAAGTTTGTCGACTTGTGATCTAGGTGATTTTTTCACTTCTTTCCTATGTTGGCTTATTTGTTTCTTAAATCCTATGTCTTCCTCCTTCTTGACTTACTCCTTAATTTTGGTGAAGCACATCTTCTGGTAATTTCTTAGAAAGGGTGACTAAGAGGTACTTTTTTTGTTTTTTGAGACCTTGCATATCTGAAAATGTCCTTTTCTACTCTCACATTTTATTGATAGCTTAGCTGGAAACAAAATTTTAGCATAGAAATCATAATTTTTCAGAAATTAGAAAGCTTTGCTTCACTGTCATCTAGTTTCTAGGGTTATAATAAAAAAGCCTTAAGTTAGTCTGAGTTCTGGGCTACACTGTGTGACATTTTTTTTCTTTTAACTCTTAGAAGCCTAAAGGACCTCTCTGTGTTCTCAGTATTCTGAGATTGTAGGACAATGTGGCTTGGTGATGATGTGCCTCTACCACTGTGCTAGACAGTGGGCTCTTTCAGTCTAAAAAGTCAACCTTCTAGTTGGGACACTTCCTTAAATTATTTCTTTCCCTTCTGTTTTTTTGTTCATTTGTTTGTTTTGTTCTTTATTTCTGGAATGTTTGTTGAACAGATATTGGACATCTTAGACTGGTCCTATAATTTTCTTACCTTTTCTATCTCTTTCTGGGACAATTCCTCAATTTTATCTTTTAACCAGAAGTTTGAATCTTTGTATATTCTAATATGTGTCTAATTTCCAAGAGCTTTCCCTCCATCCCCTAAATGTTTATTTTTAAAAGTATTTAGATCTTGTGATATAAATGCTTTCCTTTAAACAATTCTCTTAGGATGTAAACAATAGTTTTGTTTCCCTGTACAGTCTGTTTTGTTCTAGTTGCTGTCTTCCTGTTTGCTTGCTTTGGTTTTCCTGTATTATGTTAGAGGCTTTCTTCATATATGAAAGTGAAATAAGACAAGGCTGACTTTTTGTGAAATCCTAAAATGTTCTGCTTGTGTGAGTGGAGCTGATTGTTTATAAGCTTTACTACAGAGAGATACAGCTGGGCTGTTGGTTCAGCGTTCCTGAGGTTATTATCTCTGAATCTGTTTCACTACTCAGATTCCTCAGAGAAAAACTTTTCCCACCTCTTGACTCAAGGTATAGGCTCAGCTACCAGAATTTGGGGGGTGACTGGGGATAGAAAGCTGGGACTCTTAACATTCAGTGTGCCAGAGTTCATGCAACCTCCGCTAAAGGACCACACCATCAAGTGTCCCCTAGTTCAAACACCTTTACTTTATCCTGCCCAGGGAGTAAATTTCTGATCTTCTTTAAAATTATGGGAGGGGCAATCTTTTAAATAAACTTTCAATTAATAGAGCTAGTCTTCTCTTTACACACCTCTTTCCCACTTTACAGAGTTACCTGGTACTGTCAGTTTCTGAATTTCTTTAGGGTTCTGCTGTGTACATTGGGTTGTTTCTTGGCCTTCTCGTTTGCTGGCACAGGATTCAGCTTTCTCAGGACTGCTAAGTCAGTTACCACTCATCCATCTGCTTTCCAGCTTCCAAAATTTTGTTGCCGTTGTCTCCTCTCCCATTCTTTTTGTCCTTGTGGGTTTATGTCTTAAAAAAATCTCTTTACTGTTGTTTTAGTGAGGTTTTGGGAGGGAATGAAAGAAAATATGGGTACTTGATCCTCCATCTTTATTTGAAACCTCTTTATAATTAAATATCTTTTTTTTTTTGCATTTAATTTTACAGCATACACATTTCCCATGTTCTTACATGGTCTTTGTAACAACTTTAGTAATTGCATAACATTCCACTGAGTTGGAACATGGCTTACTTAATCATTACTCCGTTTTTGAGAGTTTACAGTTGTTTCTGTTTGGGGAAGGGAACTAGTTTTTCCTAGAGTCACCTTTCATTTATTTGTCTCATTTATTCACTCTATTTAGGGAATGCTTGCTGACATTCTTCACTTCTCTGTTCTCATTCTGTGGTTTCATCACCTTTGCCTTGATTATGGAACTACCTTGTGCAAATCTAATTCATCTTTAAATTGCCAGGCATCCCATACAATGATGCAACACTAATCTTTCTAAAAGTCACCTTTCTCATGACTTCAGAGGAACCCGACAGCTACAATTCACTAGTGGCTGACACTTGTGGCTCCCCATAGTTTGATCATCCTTCAAACAAGGCTTGTTGCTCCTCCTGCCGCTGCCAATCCACATTCACCTTCACTTACACCCTATCTACTGCACTAAGATTCCCCAAGTGACTTTGCTTACACAATTGATTCCTTCACCTAACAGATAAGAAATAAGTACTTTCTCCTGAAAGCTTAGGGTCTGTCTTGCCTTTTAAATGGACAGCAGAGGCTAATAACAAAAACATGAGGGCAGGAAATTAAAAATGGTGGTGGAGTAAATGGATGCTGCACAGACATGCTCATAGATCCAAACTGGAATTACAACTAAAATACCGAAAAACTTATTGAATAATCAATGGAGACATGCTGGAGAGAACCCTGATAACTGAGAATGAAAAGTGGAGACCACATAGAGGCTGGTAGGAGGGGCAGAGGCGTGAAAGGGCTGGCCAAGCCCCAATAGACAGCAGCTGAAGTTCTGAGAGAAATCTCAGCTATGGGGGTTGCCACTGAGAACTCTGGGGTCTAATTCCCGAGGTAGGGAACACTAGAACTGAGAAGGGTATCCACATAAGATCTGGCTGTGAAAAACAATGGGGTAGCTGTCTGCCAAAGAGAGATGGCTGGAAATTCAGGCACCCTCTTAAAGGGCCAATTCATTATTGATAGGTTAGGGAGCCTCAAACCTATCAATAAAAGCCCAAGACCCGGCACCAGCATCAGCTTGCCTTGCTTCACAGCTGGGCTTCCTCTGGGTACTGCCAAACCTGATACAAAGAGAAGGAATCTGCAGATCTCTTTGTAGCTCTTGCTGGATGGCCCCAGGCAGTGGCTGACTTTGCACCTTCCTGGAGACCCAAGAGCCAGTGTACCCAGTGGTCAGTGTGAGACCATACCAGATCACATCCATAAGCGACACGCTCAAGGGGCAGACTCAGTGAGCACCAAAGCTCCACTGAAGCAAGTCCTGCTCCATAAGGGAGTCTCCTGAACAGCAGCTCTCCCACTGTAGTTGCAGCTGGTCTCCACAACCAATTGGCCTGGAGGTCAATTCATCAACAGCAATTAAGGCTCAACTACAACAAAACTGTGCCCAGAACCCACAAAGGGGTGTACCAAGAGTGTCCACCTCTGGTGAGTGGGGAGGCTGAGCCACTGGGCCCTATAGGACACTTACTGCACAAGGCCACTCTATTAACTCTAAGAGACTTAGCAGCTACCCAATACATAGAAACAAACAAAGGGAAGCAGCCAAAATGTGGAGACAAAGAAATATGTCACAAATGAAAGAAATGGAAGAAAGCAAACTACTGGATATAGAGTTCAAAACCACGGTTATAAGGTTATTCAAGAATCTTCTAGAAACCTCTGAGGAACTTAGTGAGAATGCCAAAAAAAATGGAAAAGGACCAGTCAGAAATTAAGCATACAATGACTGAAATAAAAGAATAATATACAGAGATTCAATAGTAGATTAGAGGATCCCAAGAATCAAATGAATCATTTGAAATACGAGGAAGCAAAGACACCCAACCAGAACAGCAAAAGAAAGAAAAGAAAAGAAAAGAAAAGAAAAGAAAAGAAAAGAAAAGAAAAGGAAAGGAAAGGAAAGGAAAGGAAAGGAAAGGAAAGGAAAGAAAAGAAAATCCAAAAATATGAAGATAGTGTAAGGAGCTTCTGGGACAACTTCAAATGTACCAACATCTGAATTATGGAGGTGACAAAAGAAGAGAGAGAACAAGATAATGAAAACCTATTTGAAGAAATAATGACAGAAAACTTCCCCTACCTGGTGAAAGAAATAGACTTACAAGTCCAGAAAGTATAGACAACTCCAAACAAAAGGAACTCAAAGAGGACCACACCAAGACACATCATAATTAAAATGCCGAAGGCAAAAGACAACGAGAGAATCTTAAAAGCAGCAAGAGAAAAACATTAGTTGCCTACAAAGAGGTACCCATATGACTGTCAACTGATTTCTCAACAGAAACTATGCAGGCCAGAAGGGAGTAGAAAGAAATATTCAAAGTGATGAATAGCAAGAATTTACAACCAAGATTACTCTGCCCAGCAAAGCTATCATTCAGAATTGAAGGTCAGATAAACAGCTTCACAGACAAGAAAAAGATAAGGAGTTCATCACAACCAAACTAGGATTATATGAAATGCTGAAGGGTATTCTTTAAGAAGAGGAGGAAGAAGAAAAAGGTAAAGATAAAAAATATGAATAACAAAGTGACAACCAATAAATATCTATCAACAAGTGAATCTAAAAATCAAATGAATAGAAAATCTGAACAGAATAAACTGGTACATGGAAAAGAATCAGGGGCAAGACTGATGATTCTCATAGGGAAGGAGGTGTGGGGGATGGGAAGATATTAGACAAAGATCTTATATGCATGTATGCATTACCTACGGACACAGACCATAAGGTGACGAGGGCCTGGGGTGGGGTGGGGACTGGGTGGAGGGGTGCTATGGGAGGAAAAAAGGACATCTGTAATAATCTCAATAATAAAGATTAATTTTAAAAAATGAAGGCCATCACAAGAGACAAGAAAGGTCATTACATAATATTAAAAGGATCAATCCAACTGGAGGATATAATCCTGGTAAACATATATGCACCCAATATAGGAGCACCTAAATATATCAAAACACTGCAAAAGGATTTTAAAGGAGAGATTGACAACAGCACAATCATAGAATGGGACTTTAACAACCCACTGACTTCACTAGATAGATCTTCCAGACAAAAAATTAACAAGGAAACAGTGACTCTAAAGGACACACTGAATCAGATGGATTTAATAGATATTTATAGAACATTTCACCCCAACACAGCAGAATATGCATACTTCTCAAGTGCACATGGATCATTCACAAAAAAAGAGCACATGTTAGGACACAAAACAAGTCTCTATAAGTTCAAGAAGACTAAAATAATATCAAGCACCTTCTCAGATCACAGTGGAATGAAATTAGAAGTCAACTACAGTAAAAATGCCCCAAAACATTCAAACACATGGAGGCTAAATAGCATGTTATTAAACAATGAATGTGTTACCAATGAGATCAAGAAAGAAATAAAAAACTCCCTGGAAATAAATGAAAATAAACACACAACAACCAAAAATCTCTGGGACATAGCAAAAGCACTCCTAAGAGTGAAGTTCACAGCACTACAGGCCTACCTCAAAAATCAACAATAAACTATTTAATGCTACAACTTAAAGAACTATTAAGAGAACAAGAAAAGCCCAGAGTCAGTAGAAGGAAGAAAATAATAAAGATTAGAGCAGAAATAAATGACATAGAGACTAAAAATAAAAAACAATACAAAAATTCAATGAAACAAAGAGCTAGTTCTTTGAAAGGATAAACAAGATTGATGAACCATTAGCCAGACTCATAAAAAAACAAAGAGAGAGGGCCCATAAAATCAGAAACAAAAGCGAAGACCACTGACACCAACAGAAATACAAGCAATTGTAAGAAAATACTATGAACAACTATATGCCAACAACCTGGACAATGAGGATGAAATGGACAAATTCCTAGAAAAATACAATCTCCCAAAACTGAATCAGGAAGGAGAAAACCTGAATAGGCCAATAACAACTGATGAGATAGAGGCAGTAGTAAAAAAAAATTCCCAATAAACAAAAGCCTAGGTCTAGATAGCTTCACAGAGGAGTTTTATCAGACATCCAAAGAAGAACTAACACCTATACTTCTCAAACTGTTCCAAAAAATCCAAGAGGAAGAAACACTTCCACACTTTTTTTATGAGGCCATTATTATCTTAATTCCAAACCAGATAAGGACACTACAAAGAAAGAGAATTACAAGCTAATATCCCTGATGAACATAGATGCTAAAATCCTCAATAAAATATTAGCAAATCAGATCCAGCAATATATTAAAAAGATTATACACCATGACCAAGTGGGATTTATTCCAGGGATGCAAGGTTGGTACAATATTCGCAAATCAATAAACATAATACATCAAAACATAAATTGAAAGACAAAAATCACATGATTTTATCAATAGATGCAGAAAAAGCATTTGACAAAATCCAATACCCATTTATATCTACTCTAATAAAAGAATAATATGGAAATTAACCATCACTCTGAGACACCTAAGCTATGCCCACCAGCCAAGCCATGCCCACCAGCCAATCAAAGCGACTATATGCAAATTAACCCAGCCAAGATGGAGGCCAACAGCCACAGAGCTAGATCAAACAGGAGGCTTCCGTTGCAACAGGAGTAAACTGTCTGCCTAGGCTGGCTGGGCCTCTCTCTGCTCAAGGCAACATAGTTTAAATTATAGAAGCCATGGAACTGAAGCAAACAGGAGGCTTCGTTCCCTGCCTAGGCCTCTGCTCAAAGTATCAATTATAGAAAATAAAGAAACCCCAGAAACCTGTTTCCAGCCAGCCTCGCTGAGACCTTGGTCAATGGGAGCTGTGGGCAGCCTGCAAATGGCCCTCAGCCCCTCACCCAGGCTGGAAAGGCACCCCAGTAGGGACCCGAACCCTGAACAGCCTGTGGAAAGCCTGAAAACAACCCTCAGCCCCTCACCCAGGCTGGACAGACACTTCAGTAGGGACCCGAACCTTGAACGGGCTCTGGGCAGCCTGAAAACAGCCCTCAGCCCCTCACCCAGGCTGGCCAGGCATCCCAGTAGGGACCAAAACCCTGAACAGGCTGTGGGCAGCCTGAAAACGGCCCTCAACCCCTCAACCAGGCTGGGCAGGCATGCCAGCAGGTGGACATCCCCCGAGGGGTCCCAGACTGCGAGAAGGCACAGGCTGGGCTGAGAGACTCCCCTGCGTGCACAAGTTTTTGTGCACTGGGCCCCTAGTATATATATATATATTCCTGATTTAAGAGTGGAAGAGAGAGGGAGTGAGAGATAGAATGACCAATGATGACAGAGAATCATTGACTGGCTCCTTCTGTACATCCCTTACTGGGGATCAAGCCCGCAAACTTGGGTATGTGCCCTTGACCAGAATCAAACCGGGACCCTTCAGTCCGCAGACCGATGCTTTATCCATTGAGCCAAACTGGCTCAGGCTCAACACCCATTTTGGAAAAACCCTCAGCAAAGTGTGAATAGAGGGAGCATATCTCAACATGATAAAGGCCACTTATGACAAATCTACAGTGAACAGCATACTCAACAGGCAAAAACTAAAACCATTTCCCCTAAGAACAGGAACGAGACAGGGATGTCCGCTTTTACCACTGTTATTCAACATAGTACTGGAAGTCCTAGCCACGGTGATTAGACAAGAAGAAGAAAAAAAAGACATCCAAATTGGAAAGGAGGAAGTAAAATTCTCATTATTCACAAATGATATGATATTGTACATAGAAAATCCTAAAAACTCCACCAAAAACTACTATATTTAATAAATGAATTTGGCAATGTAGGAAGATATAAAATCAACACCCAAAATTGATGGCTTTTTTTATACACCAATAATGAATTCTCAGAGAAACTAAAAAAAAAATCCTATTTTCCACTGCAACAAAAAGATTAAGATACTTAGGAATAAACTTAACCAAGGAGGTAAAAGACCTGTTCTCAGAAAATGAAAGGATGTTGAAAAAAAAAGATAGACGATATAAACAAGTGGAAGAATATACTGTATTCATGAATTGGTAGCATCAACATCATTAAAATGTCCATACTACCCAAGACAATTCACAGAGCTAGAACAAATACTCCGAAAATTAAATGGAATAAAAAAAGGCCCCAAACAGCTGCAGCAATCTTGAGAAAGAAAAACAAAGTTGGAGGAATCACAATACCAAATTTCAAGTTCTACTAAACAGCCACCATAATCAAAAGAGCCTGGTACTGGCACAAGAGCAGGCATATAGACCAATGGAACAGAACAGAGACCCCAGAAATCGACCCAAGCCATTACGCTCAATTAATACTTGACAAAGGAGGCAAGAGCATACAATGGAGTCAAGACAGTCTCTTCTGCACAGCAAAAGAAACCATCAACAAAATGCAAAGAAAGTCCACTGTATGAGAGAACATATTCGGCAATGATATCTCCAACCACAGAGGACTTTGGGTAAAGGAGTTTCACTAGAATTTTTAAACCGACCTCTGTGGGCAATCTCTTTGCTCCCTTTCCCTCTCACAAAGCCCAGTGAGTGGCACAGAAGTTTTTGTAGATAAAGAAATCCTGGAAGTGGCAGGGCAGGTATTGGGCAACATTTCTCAGGAACAGCCCCAAATCTCTGAGAACTGCCAAGGTCTCACCCACCTGTTTTCCAGTAACCTGGAGAGACAGGGAGAGCTTCCATCAAATCAGATGATGGCAGACAGGGCTCTCAGCATCTCCCTGCACATTCTGTCCAACTGACCTTTCAATGGTCTTGGCTTGAGGACACACCTCCCTGTGCTTCTGGCCTTGGGCTCTGGACTCGATGCTGTGTTTTGTTTTGTAATCTGCAGAGGGTGAGGGACTCCTTGCTCTGCTGAGTGGGTCTTCTGTGGCCACTGCTGTCTAATGAAAATGAGTCAACAGGAGTGGGAGGCCCTGGAGGCCTTGCAATGAGAAAGAATGGGAAGACCCAGGAAGATTCTAAACAAGGTACAACTCAGTCATATTCATCTTCAAATCTCATTCTGGCTATTATGTGGGAAGCAGCCATTACGCTTGTGTGTTCATTTGCAGGTGAGGAAGGAAAATAAGTAAATAAACAAACAGACTGACAGCTTTCCAGAGGCAGCAGCTCTTACATTTTTCTCTATAGTGGCTGTTCCTATATCATTATCATCTACCACCGTGGGACTCCAGCCCAATGCGAGGCATACAGTAGAGACTTAACAGGGACTCACTGAGTGGAATGGACACAAGTCTAAGTAGTTACCTTGCCCTCCGAAGTCAGTGTCCAGATCACAGAGAAGGTCAGTTTGTCAGTCATGGGATTGAGGCTGCACAGTTCCTCACACAATGCCCTGGGAAGCATGGGGATCACCTGCAAATAGAGAACAGACCTGTGAGCACCTTTCTCCAATCCACAGGAGTTTAGACAGCCTTAGAAACATCCCAGACAGCAGAGTTTTGATGAACAGCTTGAGCTTCCAGGGAGACCTAAATTTTTTTCTTGTACCTATCAAGTGTTTTACAAAGTAACACATTTTTACCTGTGTAAACATACTGAACAAAATGGAGAAAGTTTCAGTACTATATTGTGTCATGATTGAACTGTAAAGATTTTACATAATTTCAGCCTTTGGACTATGCTATGGACTGAATTGTGTCTCCCATCCCCAATTTCATGTTGAAGCCCTAACCCTCAATTTGACTGTCTTTGGAGGTGAGGTCTTTAGGAGGTAAATAAGGTTAAATAAGGTCATAAGGGTAGGTCATGATCCTATAGAAAGAGATAAACTCCCCACTACCCTGCACATACACAAAAGGCCAAGTAAGGACACTGAGCATGGACCCCCCTCTGTAATGCCATTGCAGCTTCGTTGTAAATCTAAAATTATTTCAAAATAAAAGAGTTTGTTAAAAAGAAAGCCACTGTTTTTATTAGTAGGTTTCCTAAGTGCATTACATTTAAATATGGAAGAAACTTATGTTAATAAATACAACCAGATCTGTTCAGCTTATGTTATACTTAAAGTACTAGCTGCCTATGAAAATAGTGTTCAGGTAACACTATAAGCCAGGAAGAGTCCACAGTAGGAACCAAATTGGCTGACACCTACTTCTGGGACTTCTAGCATCTGGAGCTATGAAAAAATAAATGTGAGTTAAAGTTTAAGTCCCCTCTTTGGGTATGACAACCCAAGCTGAGTAAGACAGCCAAATTGAGTTTGTTGGCGTGGATTCTTGGATTCTTTTTTGGGCTGCATTATCAGATAATTATACCAACTGTATTTGGTAGCAGTCTGCTCACCCTGCTAGTTAGGATTTCTTCTAAGTGTACAAGGCAGTATCTGATTGCGAATAACAAAAATGAGAATCTGAGAATGTAGCACAACTCCTGACTTCCTATATTTGTTCTTGTCAAAAGAAAGTCATTGCAACCAAATGCAATGTGGTGCCCTGGACTGGACCCTGGAACAGAAAGAAGGCAATAGTGCAAAAACTGGTGAAATCCAAATATAGTATGTGTTTTCATTTATAGTAATGTTCTGATGTCAGCTTTTTACTTATAGCAAATGTACATGGTACTGTGAAGATATTAACCAGATCTGTTCAGGTAATTCTATATGTAGGAGTTTGAGGGTTAAGATTGTATTTGCAAATTGTCTGAAAATCATTAACCAATACCGTGATGTCCAGATTCATCGTTGGCACAACGCAGGAAAAAAGAGCAAAGATAGACTTGAGGTTTAATCCTGTACAAGTTGGGCAAGCTAGTCTAGTTCTCAAAGTCTCAGTTTTCTTATTAGTAAAACAATATTGAAGATGCCCAATAAAAGTCAGCTCCCTGGCCATCCCACAGTCTATTGGGTCTTTGGTCACATGGCTCAGCCTTCCCCAAGTCTTTGCCCTGGTGTTCCCCTCTACACCCCAATCAGAGCCACATGGACTTGCTCACTGTATACCCTTCACCTGCCAGGCCTGCTCACTGCTCTATCTCTTGTTCCCTCTTTCTGGAATACCTGTATGGATATCTGGCATCTGACCAACTTTTCCACATCCTTTAAGATTAAACTTATCACCACTTCTAAAAAGGTTATACAGATTCCCCCAGATGGAGTGTGGACTATGTTCTGTGTACTCTCCCTCGCCGCCCCCATTCTTTCAAAAAGGACTAGAGGCGGCCCTGAACGTCTGTCACTTACTCCATCCTTCCTGCTCTTCCACAGTACTTCTGTATCCCTTAGCACACTCATCCTAAATGCGTCTTTATGTGCCTCTCCCTTCTACTAGACCATGCAATCTTTAGGAATAAAGACCAGATCCAGCTCCTGTTCCCGTCTCTCTATCCAGCACCAGGCACACAGCAGACACTTCTGGTTGAATGAATGAATGAATGAATGAATGACTTTTGCTTGAGAAATGAATCGCCTGTTTTTTTCTATGTTTACTGTTTAATGCATCAGAGAAGATTTTATGAAATATATGGCAGACTTCTACTTAAACATCTTTACAAAAGATTTTCATAGGCAGCCAGTAAGTATAAGATAAGCTGTTTTGGCTACTCTCCCCTAAAAACAGTGGGTACACACAGGGGCTGCCCTGGTTATAGATAAGCACTGCTTGGTCTCCTATATCTTATACAGAAGATGACATTTTAACATTCACAATGTGATGCCAAAGAACTTACGTGCTCAGGAAGAAGCTAAATATCAAAACCTTTCATGTAGTATAATTATCTTTAATTTTAAAGAGTATTCCTTTTAATAAAATTTCTTAGGTCAGAATTCAGATGGAATTTAGAGAAAACAGTCTTTATGTCCACATAGTTTTGTAAATAAATGGTTATTTCTATGTCTTTGAAAGGAAAATGAGTAAACCACAATCACATCTGTGGTTTGGCATGTCATGCCTTTCATAAATTAGGCCTGATTTCTGCTGAGGTCATTGGGAATGTGCTCTATGACATGAGGCATATGTATCAAGAACAGAGCACAGCAGGGATCCCCCTGGGAGATGGAGCTGGGGAGACAGGCAGCTGCTCCTGATAAGCCGCTTTAAATACAATCCTGTTATTTCAGGGAAGACTTGCCCGGACAACAGCACACTGCCCCATGCACATTCATCGGCTGCATGAGATCTGCCCTGGTACCTGGAGAGACTCGAGGCAGGGGTGGTATGCACAGAATACGGTGTGTAATTAGAAAAAGAAAAAAGGTCTCTGCAGGGGTTGAGAAACTGCTAGTTGTCATTAGCATCATGCAGATGCTTATGCATCCCTGAGACTATCCACAGTTGAGTCCTGCCTTGTCCTCATTAGCTTCACTACACAGTATGGACCACGTGGCTATTTCTTTAAAAGTTCTCAAACTTGCTCACTTTCACTGTCCTAAGTCTACAGATCCACAGTCAAGTTTATAATCTGCTTTTCCTGCTTCTGTCATTCACAGCTGAGTGGTGATGGAGGAAATCACTGAACCGTGTGCAGGTGCACCACTGATCCAGCCTTAGCTCCCACCCAGTGGAGGCTGGCAGTCTTTCACTTACATTGCTTAGTTCCTTCCTCAGTGCCCCTCAGGCTTTATCCCAAAACTTCATTACGCTCCTCAAACCTCCTGCCGAACTGCCTTCTGCCTCATTCTCAGCAGAAAACCTCAACTCTTCTTCACAGAGAAGGAGAGCACGTCAGACTCACCTGTTCCTAAGCATCCTTTCAGCTCTTTCCTTCACCAATTTCTCCAGACTTCACCTGAATGCCTCAGTTCTCTGACACCTCACAAGGGTCCTCCTTGTCTAAAGCTTGGCCTCTGTCTGAGCGTTTGATCCACCCCTCCCGCCATCGCTCTTCTCAATCAGCTACCTGCTCTGCTGGTGTCATATCTTTCCTATAGACCATACACAAGGCCAGTCTTAGCAACAATAGACAACACTGACCTCCTCAGTCTAACTTTCTCCCGCTCTGAGCCCTCCCTAAACTTCTCAGGTAAGGTTCTCAAAATAGTTTCACTTCCTGTTTTCATTTCCAGCTTCCTTTCACATCTCAAGGCAATATGACATTTTAAAACTGCAGAAACTATATGTTCACTGTAGAAATTGTAAGTGACAACTCCCCTCTCTGGGCTTTGCTTTCCATTCTCTCTCTGCACCTTCTCCCCAAGGAGCTCCTTCACCCCTGGTGTGCATGACCACTGATACATGAGTCCCCTTTATCCCCATCTCTAGCCCTGTCTTTCCTCTCCTGGTAGCTCCAGACCCCTCTATTACACTGCCCTTTGCACACCCTGATTTGGACGTTCTACGCCCACTTCAACTTTACATGTAGAAGACAAAGGTCAGCATTTTCATCCCTTCACCTGTTCCTGTGTCTATATTTTCTTTCTCAGTTTAGAGCAGCACCTTAACCCAGTTAAATAAGCAAGCAAACACACACACACACACACACACACACACACATATCACAACTAGGTATTACCTTGTGATTCCTTCACTCTCCCCTTCCTGCTACATCCCACCAGTATTCAGGTCTGGTAGGTCTTATCTTCTATATCTCTCTCAAATGAAGTCTCTCCCTCTCCATCTCCACTGGTAAAGTTTTGACACCTTTGTCTCTCTTGGGATATTTTCCAATAGTTTCCTAACCTAGCAGCAGAGTTCTGGAGTGGAAATTATTCTGGATAAGATTTCTTTATTAGTCCCCAGATTTCTACATCTTCTTACTAAACTCTACCCAATGATAACCTGCAATCCCACTTCTATTAGGGTACATTGCTTTTACCTTCCCCAACAGTAGATGAGCTAAATTCAGTAATTTGATTTTTTTTCATCCTTCTAATAAGGAAGGGCTCTGAGAAGTCTGTGATCAAGCCTGGTCATGGCCCAGGTCACGTGTGGCCCAGGGCTGTCCAGGAGCAACGGGCACAACACCAGGATCCCTCCTCTAAGCAAAGTCACAGTGAAAGCTGAGCTTTCCCATCTGCCTCACCCCACTTTTAGTTGTGTGAGACGGATTGCTAGATTAGGAAGGGAGGCAATTTGGAGGCAAATGTGAAACACTCCGTGCTCAGGAGTCCATTTTAGCCACACTCTGCAGACAGCTATTGCTCTACTTTTCCTGGGCTCCAGCTGGATGCCAGCACATCAGTCGACTCTATGATTCTGTGGAGGGTCACTCAAAGCCTCCAGGGGTCACAACTGGGGGAAAGGGCTCTGGTACTGATAGCTGTAGCCTCACTGTTCTTCAACCACATGGTTGTTAAGGGGATTGCCTATCTTAATAAGAAAAGATCATGTCACTTCCCTGCTTGTCCTCAAAATGAAGCACAAGCTCTTTTTTTTTTTTTTTTACAGAGAGGAAGGGAGAGGGATAGAGAGTTAGAAACATCGATGAGAGAGAAACATCGACCAGCTGCCTCCTGCACACACCCACACTGGGGACGTGCCCGCAACCAAGCTACATGCCCTTGACCGGAATCGAACCTGGTACCTCTCAGTCCGCAAGCCGACGTTCTACCCACTGAGCGAAACTGGTCAGGGTGAAGCCCAAGCTCTTTAGCCCACCATTCCAGGCCTCTCTGTAACTTCATCTCTTGGCACCCCCTGCAACATACACTCCAGCAATTCTAAACTATATACTGTTCCCTGAAAAGTTCCATGGTTTTCCTAGCCTGGGCCTAGAATGCCCTCTCCATACACTTTTGTCTACCTAGTAATTTTCTACTCATAATTTGAAGTACTGCTCAAAAAACCAATAGCTTTATAACACCTTCCTGGCTGTTATGGAAGCTCCTCTCTTACCACCAACCAGGACAAATAAAACCTCTCCTCTCTATAGTACTTCCTCATCTTGGGAGTACAGGTAGCCCAGTACATTGTAACTGTTTGTTACATGCCTACCTCCTCAGATTTCCCGCGGGTAAGATCAGCATCTCTGCCATTTTCATATGCCTGGCACCTGGCACACAGCTGGAACTTGATAAATGCTAACTGGATGAAGACTAGTAGCACTTCAGGAAGCAGGAAAGGAAAGGGGATTAAAGGGTGCTAAATCTTCTTAAGCATATTTCAGAATCAGGATCAAAGTTGGGTCAGGGCAGAGCTTAAAAGCTGGTCATGGATAAAAAGGGACAATGAAGACAGGATACCGACTTTCTAAGCATTCTGGACTAGAGCTTAAGAGAGCTGAGAGAAATTGATCATTTAGGTAAATACACCACTGCCCAAGGCAGCTGGGTGGGGGTACCAACAAGACTATAAAATCTTATATTAGCCTCAGAGAGCAGAAACATCTGCGAAAGCCACAGCGGGTAGGCTGGCCAAGTTCAGCAACGGGTTAGCCAGGACAGCCCTGTGACCAACAGAAAGGGCCACAGAGGGGAAGAATCAATCAGCTAGGCAAGGAGGAACAGGAGGTGACGAGCAGTGACAAGGGGCTACAATAGCTGAAAGAAGCCAGCTGTCAACAACTGGGTTGCCCAGAACCGGGAGGGGCTGTAGAGACTTCTTCTGTCCACCTCGGCTCAGGCCACTGCTGCCTCCCAAACTTGCCTCACATCTTCAGTGTCCACTGGCCGTCTGCGCCTGAGAATGTGGTGAATTTTCTCCTGTGGACTTCGAGGTTTTAACAATGAGGTGCACTCAGCTAGCTCCCAACTGGCACACGTAAACAACTTAAAGGACAGAGATAATTCACTTGCCAACCAACATCTCTTTTAAAAAAAAGAGTTTTCTTTTTCACATCAACACTTCCATGAATTTCGAATTTGATCAACTCTGTGTTGCAAAGTTCGACATTAACAAACATCAATATTCTGACAACCTGCTGGGGTCAGAAAGGAACATCTTAAAACTCTTTGGACTCCACATTAAGACAGGCTTCCAATCCCAATCTTTGATCTCTATTATAAAGAAGTACCAATAAAATATCGTAGAGATTTATGGGCGAACTTTCATTTGAGCTGTTTCACACCTAAAATAACACAAGTGCTTGGGCAAATAGGCAGAAATTTTTGGTTTAGGTTTCAACTGTTTAGGTTTTCTTTTACTTTTAAAACTCAATTCACTTATTTAAAAGAATTACCTTAAATTTTACAATTACATTATATTTCTGTCTCAGAGAAGATAGTGGGAAACATTAACTGGGTAGATGGCATGTCCTTCTAAGAAGGACAGGCCCAAGTTAGGGCAAATAGTCCCTAGCCTAACAGATATCTTTTGTTAGAAAAGAAAACAAGGTGTTTTTTTCCAAGAGATTTAAATGGACAATATTTAAATTTATCTTTCCTCCTGAGTAAACCCTAGTGTTAACAAGAATAACCAAATACTTATTTCTGTGAATAACATCCCAACAAAATGAATTTCATTTAGAAGGCAGTAAGACAGTATTTGGACCCAGATATGTTGCCCTGCATGCTGCCCCATCAAGCTTATATTGCAATCTGACATCAGTCACTCACAGGTCAGTAGCACTGAATGAACACAATTAGTGCCACATTCCCTCCAGGTGGGAAAATAACCGGCACCTTTGCCCCATCACACATATTCCCACCCCCATCTGATGGAGTTGGGACAATGATTCTGCCAAATGAGAAAGCAGAGGATCTGAGGAGGAGGAACGCAGCTCATCCAGCTTTTAAGAAGACCTTTATGAGCAAAGTAAAGTGAAAACAGCAGAAGAGTTCCTGGACACAGTCCTTTAAGAAACAAAAATGAGTAGGAAGAAAGGTCAGGGTTGTGGTTCCAAAGAATCCGGAGGCACAGCTGCTGCTGTCCAAGGTTGTAGGCCGGCGCCACTCACTCCTGCCAAGCTGGGGCAGTGCCTGCAGGCAGCAGGAGCCCGCAGCCATTCAGAGGCACGATGGCCCTTCCTCCACCCAGCTCCTGCTTTCAGAGTTTAGGAGCAGAGTCCCAACAATAAATTCTAGAACTGTGACAATCAGGAAATCAAAGAGAACAGAAAACATGCTTAGTTATTTAATCCAATTTTGTTTCACCACTTTCTAATTTTGAAACAAAATTCCTGGTTACAAAAAGAGAATGCAGCAGTTAGATAAGAGAAAGACACCTGCTTAGAAGAACCTCACATTGTGACAACAATTCCTAAATATTTGAATTTGAAGAGAACAGTTAAACGTTTCTATGTGGGGAGAACTTTCTTTTATGAACTTTTATGTGGTCTGCAAAGAAATTGCTACTTTTATTTCTCTTTCCATCATAACATTATAGTTTTGTAGATAAAAGTGATTTTGAAGTCTCATCTCCCTTCCCTAGGAGTTCCTGCATTTTTGGGCAGAGGATGTGGATTAGATGTCTCCAACCTGAGGCTATAGTAAATGTAGTCCATGCATTGCTAGCACGCGGCTGGGCACTCAAAGGTCAAATGACATTAGGTTTACTGGACATGGCACAGGTATGTTTGAAAGTCCATCTTCCATATGTCACAGATGATGCCCACTAGGGCTGAGGTGGGGATGACCCAATCCTATGCACCAGAGCGTAGCTACATGAGGTCTTGGGTCTGTGGGAATCATGGGAACTTTCCATGATGGCTGTATTGAAGCAACAGAAGTACTGGCAGAAGTGGGCTCCACAGCAAAGACAGAGAGGCTGAGAAACCCCTGATACAGGTGACGTCTCTATTTGTAGGAAGTCTTGGTTTCAGACTTGAAAGGAAGTACACTCATCCCTCAGAATCTACGGGGGACGGGTTTCAGGACAATTCCCACAGACACCAAAATCTGAAAATGCTCAAGTCCCTTATATAAAACTACAGGCCCGGTGCACAAAAATTTGTGCACTCGGTGGAGGGGAGGGGGGAGTCCCTCAGCCCGGCCTGTGCCCTCTCCCAGTCTAGGACCCCTTGGGGGATGTCCACCTGCTGGCTTAGGCCTGCTCTCAAGGGGTTTGGGCCTAAGTTGGCGGCAGACATCCCTCTGGCAGCCCAGGAGCCCTCGGGGGATGCCCACTTGCCAGTGGGGAGGAGGTTTAAGCTGTAGTTGGACATCCTTAGCGCTGCTGAGGAGGCGGGAGAGGCTCCCACCACCACCGCTATACTGGCAGCCTTCTGGCTTGTGGCTGAGCAGAGCTTCACCTGTGGGAGTGCACTGACCACCAGGGGGTAGCTCTTACATTGAGCGTCTGCCCCCTGGTGGTCAGTGTGTGTCATAGTGACCAGTCATTCCCAGTTGTTCTGCTATTAGCATCAATTTGCATATTACCCTTTTATTATATAGGATGGTGTATGTAGCATTTGCATAGAACCCATGCACAACCTTTACCTCATCTCTAGATTACTTATAATCCCTAATATAATGTAAATGCTATATAAATAGTTGTTATACTGTATTGTTTGGGGAATAACAAGAAAAAGTCTGTACATGTTTAATACAGACGTAACCACCACAGGGCTAACTACATAGTACATGTCAGCAACAACATAACTGTTTCCCCCCACCCCAAATGTTTTAAATATGTAGTTGGTTGGATCCAGGGATACAAAAATAAGTGGATATAGAGGGCTGACTGTATAATATAATAGCTGGGTAGTCTTACAAGCCTTGGGTTCCAGGGTAATTATACATTTGGGATATGGGCACAGATTGTATATCCTTGGCAATGGTGTGGTGGGGAGGGGTGAGTATGGAGGTAGTGCCACAAGGCCATCTACGAGCACGGACATGAAGTAGTCAGGGACAATTTTCAGAACCCAGGAAAACATTGGCTTCTAAAAAGATGCACTACCACAGTTAGCACTGTCAGGATGATACTCATCCTTCCCTATGGCCAGAGACCAGGCATAACAAGAGCAGGTGATCTGATTCCTAGAACCGTAGGGGTGGGACATCTCTAGGATTAGCAGCACATGGATCTCTGGTGGCCATCTAGAAAGCATGTCCATAAAAGGGCCACTCCATTTTGAGGAACAGTAAGAAATGGAGGCTCAGGTGGCCAGGAATACACATTTTTCAAGCCGTAGTTTTTAAGGGGTGATAGTAGAAAGGTCAGCAATAACTAAGAGAAGGGTAATGCTGTTCTACAGACATGTCTAATGCTTGTGCCAAGATGTTCATAAAGATCAGGGCTTTCTAGGACCTCTTCAGAACCCCTATGTAGGTGGTTTTCTCAAACCTATAGTTTATTACCCATCTAAATACTTCTATTTGGGGTAGGCAGCACAGTGAATTTCCCCAGAAGTTAGAGAGGTGGTAACCAGAACCACAGTGGCCTACCAGGACATGCTGCTTTTGAGGGCAGTGCTTATAGCCTGGCTTTTCCTTTTGCCAGTTGTGTAGGCACATAGGTGTACTGGCAATGGGAGCTGAAAATCAGATTAGGCAGTGGAGGGAGACTGGGCTGTTGTATCCTCTCCCTAGGTAAAAGATTCCCAACTCCCATGTAAGTGTGAGTGGGTCGATGGTGGGGATATACCTCTCATCTTAGTGTATTCAAAGAGCAAATACCAGAAGTCATATCCTGAGGGCATAGGAGGAGGGAAAGTTCAAGCTAGTATACGTCCCAATCTAAAACTGGACCACAGAATTTAAGGAAGCTAAGGAAGTGAAAGTCGTAATATAACCACATAAGCAGGTGAATGGAGGATAAAAGATCCTGAAAGAATTCATGAGCTTCAGTAAGACTCACATATGGTCTTTTATTCATCACCATCCCCAGGGCCAAGGACAGTGCCGGGAAGACACTGGTGCCCATTGAATACTTGTTAAAGGAGGTCTACAGACTCAGTGCCTCATCAGGAATGGCAGAATCAAGACTAGGCAGATGGTATATCCTTGGCTCCCTTTGCTTTTCCATCTCTGAGAATCCAGGGTATCTTGTAAAGGGCAGGGCAGGAGCAGATGAGCTCCACCCTTTAGAACAGGAGTCAAAACACCATGGGAGGTGTGGCTCAATTGGTTGACTCCAGTGCCACAAAAGGTTGCCAGTTTAAATCCCAGTCAAGGCACATGCCCGGGTTGCAGGCTCAATCCCAATAGGGTGCTTTCCTCTCTCTCTAAAAATCAATTTTAAAATCTATTTAAAAAATATAAAAAACTTTTTCTTAAAAGGCAAGTAGTAAACTTTCTTTTCACTCTTCTATAGTATGACCATTTAATAGATATTACATAAGTGAATAGGGGTGACTTGTGTTACAATAAAAGTTTATAAAAATGGTGGCTGCTATGGCTGAGTTTGCTGAGCCCTGCTTTATTTGGAATGATAGTTTGCAAGCAGTTATTTTTCCTCATTTCTTGCTGAAGCTGACTACTTGTCTGCATTACTTACGTGGCAGGGCCTGTATGAAGGCTAGAGATGAATACCTGTGTATTGCCTTCCTATCTCTTTATTTTCATTCCTCTTGAACATATAAGGGCCTAACAGGAAAACATGCAATAATAGAGGACAAGTATTTTTCTAGGGAAAACCTTTTTTTTAGAACTTATTAGGTGTGAGAAAAGATGTTCAGACAAGGTTGCTGTTCCTCAGGAATTTTTTGTTTAAAGAGAAATAAAAAAAATTAAAGGGAAGAAGACTAAATAGAAGCACATTTTTCAATCCAAGATACTAGAGACTGATTTTTACCTTCTGAACCAAGTAGACACTTGTAGCTCTCTGAGCAGCCACTTGATCCAATTCCGAGCCCTCAGGGACAAAGTAACTGACGTCAGCGATGTGAACTCCCACTTCATAGGTGTTGCCTGTAAAGACACAAGAAGGTCCATCAGCCTGGTCTGGAAGGCAACAGCAATCCCTCCCAGGAACTCTTCCCAAGAACACATGTCACTCTCAGAGGTCACTCTCAGAGGTCTCAGTGAGCACTCCACCTACTCCCATAACTTCACTGTTGTTACTTGATGAGATTTTTATCCTGAACAAACAACATAAACCACTTTCACAATATGTTTCCCACTTTTCTCTTTTTAAAAAAATATTTTTACTAATTTCAGAGAGGAAGGGAGATGGAGAGAGATGGAAACATCAATGATGAGAGAGAATCATTGATCAGCTACCTCCTGCATGTCCCACATTGGGAATCAAGTTCCACAACTCAGGCATATGCTCTGACCAGGAACTGAACTGTGACCTCCTGGTTCATAGTTAAGCAACCACTGAGCCATAACAGCTGGGCATGTTGCCCATTTCTAAAGCCTTCTTGTCTTTGACAAAACATCAGTAGACTTGCAAAGGAAGACTCATTTTAGATGATGAACAAGTCCTTTCAGGTCAGTAGAAGCCAGTTAGTCCCCAAATCCTACAGACTCTGCCTCTGAAAGCTCTGCCGTCCTGTCCATCTGACAAAAATCTGCTTTCAGCCCCACAGTTGGCCTTCCTCCCTTGACGCAGGCAGTTTTTTACCCAACCTTCCATACTGTTTCTAGTTATCTTCATAACTATGGATCTGGTGATGCCACTCCCTAGCCTGCTACTCTTGTTCTTGCATGGTCTCACCCAATCTACCACGCCAGCCTTATGACCTTAACCTCCACACGCTCTATACACAGCTGTGAGGGCAAATTTCTTCCCATTCCCAGTGTCTTTCTCCATCCTACTCAGATGCTGGCTTGGCTTGTGCTTTTTCTTACACTTGAGATAACTCAACAGGACTTGCTTATCAAGATCCTTCTTACCTTGTAAGGGCTAACTGAAGAGTATCCCAGAACAAGAAGAGATTCTCTGCCCTGTTTCCTCCAGCTGCACTGTTAAAACACTCAACCATAACTGAAGATGCTTGCCATGACTGTTCTTCAGGGGTCTCATCACTACCAGATATCACAGCATATCTGCACTGGGTTACTCCAATGTCTGTTTCTCTCACTACAGTGTAAGCTCCGGAAAGGAAGGGCATTTGCTGTAAAATTCACTGTTGTAGGCCCAGTGCCTAGAAGAATGCCTGACACACAGTAGGCACTCAGCAATACCTGTTGCGTGAATAAATCAATGATTGGTTTGCCAGTTGCTTTTTCCCTTCTGGCAAAAGATCCTACTTGTTTTCCTTTTAGAACTGCTCTTTCCCTTACTGGTGGAGCTGTTTTTCAACAGGCACTGCCTTCCCTATCAGTTCCACCAAAGATGGTCAGATGATTCAGGCCAATGGAATTACATCTAAAGCTGAGCTGGGGACCAGTGATGTTATGCATTTAAGATTTACTCTTGCAAATCCTACAAATAATCTATCAAATGTAGTATATGTAATTACACATACACACACACACACTTCCATATATATGTGAAAATGCACAAAATGAACAGAATATGAAAAAGAGCACCTATGCAAAATAAATGTGTAGAAGTGTGCAGACAGAAATATACTGATGATATGAGCACAGAAGTGAATGTTTAAATTTAAATATATACTTGATATAATTCTATTATACCTCATCCCTGTTCACAATTACTGGTTTAGACATAGATATATGACTCAAGTAGATCTATTCTGAGTCTATTTTCAGGGACTGAATTTGGGCTTCAGGAAAAAATGTCTGTCTCAGAATCCAGCGACAGTAAGGTCCATTGTTAAGTCTGGAATTGCCAAGGAAATTTCTTTGTCACATAATCATGACAATATAGTAAATAAGAGGTCTAAGAAATAAAAGGAGAAACCATGATGACCTCGTTTGAATGCCAGGATCCAGTTGAACTTGCAACTAGACTACCTGTGGACTTGGCAGTTCATGAGTGATTCGGTCATGGCGACCTCACTGACATAATCCTGACTGAGTCCTCCAATGTGTGAGGTCACAGTGAGAAGACCACTATCTATGAACTAGGAAGCTAAATAGACACTAAATGTGTTGGCACTTTGATCTTGGACTTCTCAGCCTATAGAACTGTAAGAAATAAACGTTTGTTGTTTATAAGCCCCCCAAAAAGAAAGAATCCTGACTGATAAGTTGATTTAGAAGAGTTTGCTAACATACCACAAACTTGCTTCTCTGTTACCTGGATAAGGTCTCACACATTTATCTGAAAATCTTACAGCTATTTATTGTCCTCCTATTCCTTCTTCACTGGGGAATGATTCTTCTCTCAGTTTTTAAAATGGAAAAACATTTAAACATGGGGTAGTTAAGGGGTTCAGGGGAGGAAAAGCATTTTTCACTCAGAGACCACCCTCCTACTGGACATTCACTGGGTTTTTCTGCCCAGTCCTTTAATATTAACACATTAGAGAAAACCTAAATCCACCTAAGAGATCCTGGCTGCTATGGGATAACAGACCAATTTCCCACAGAGGAGAATCTGGAAAGCTGAGAGAAACCAGTGTGGCTCAAAGTTCAGCTGCCTCATTCTGAGAGCCACGCAGCTGTGTTGTTGGGTCACGGGGAACAGTGAAACCTGCCCTGCGATGATCGAGGAACTCAACCCCAAGAGAATGTGGCCAAGAGTCTCAGACAGCTCAACTTCCAATTTTGATATTACAAATATCTAAAGCCAACACTTGAAGAAGGTAAAACAAAGTGTCTTCTTTTGAAGTGAGAATTATAATATATTGGCCTAACAGGTAAATATTGACTAAAGGAAAAGAGAGAGGATTATTACATCATGATATAAACCATAATCTTAAATTCAGTCTGTGTGTTGTTACTACACATGAACTTTCTGTCCTTAGTCAAAATTGACAAACTGACAAAGAGTTCATTACGGGAGATAAAATATGCAGGAGGCCAATCAAAACATATTTGAGAGGCTTAAATTTCACTCAGAATTCCCAGCAGAGCCTCTAAAACCAGTAAAGAGAAGCTCTTGTATTCTCTCCTTTGGACATTTTTAATGGAAACCCTAAGTAAATATTTTATTACATATATTTACATAATGTGAACTTGCAGAACTCTTGAGTAGTTGTACTATAGTTTTTATTCTGTGAAAGAGAAAATATAAATCCAAAAGATTATATAATATATGCCGCCAAAACATTTAGGGCAAATTTGATGTTTTTAAAAAAATACCGTCTTCCATATAAAAGTATTCTTTAAATTTTTTTCTTTACATTAAAGCATTTTCATCTCCTGAGGCTCAGGTGAGTCCTGTGAGTTCTGAAGAGCTATGGAAGGAGAGGAAGGAAGAATCCCCAGGCCAGCCATGCCTGGCAAACTCTGCACAGGGCCCATAGACTTAAGTGAATACAAATACTTCTCTGAATGAATCTGAGAAGATATCAGAACTCTTTCATCTAATTAAAATACTAACAAAACCTAAAGCAGGGGCTTAAGACCCATCTTCTACAACTGTCTTTCAGCCATTCAGCTGTTCCCCCTAACCTTCCCCCCCAACCCGCAGGGTGCCTGCCAGGTGGCCCCTGACATAGTCTCAAGGGGGTGGAGCTCACATTTTGAAGCCATAACTCCATTTCTGAAGAGCTCTGGTCATGAGAAATCACTTTCTTACACAGATGCACGACACTCAGAAACAGAGCCCTAGTTTATTTCAGCACTGGACCTCTGTAAAAGGTAATCCCTCCATTAGAGGAGCTCACAGCCTAAGGTGGTTGGCAGATATACCAATGTGGTGACAATGTAATGTTACTAGTGCTATGAAAGAGGACAGTTACAAAACCTTACTGCATGGGAGCAAGTTGAGCTGAAATCTGTTTTTACTTCAATGAGAACATGTCTAGTGTTTTATAATCCTATATAATAAAAGGCTAATATGCAAATTGACCTAAGGGCGGAACGACCAGTCGCTATGATGTGCACTGATCACCAGGGGGAAGACACTCAATGCAGGAGCTGCCCTCTGATCATTGTGCTCCCACTGGGGGAGTACGGCTCAGCCAGAAGCCAGGCTTACAGCAGTGCTAAGAATGTCTGATTGCCAGCTTAGGCCCACTCCCTGTCAGTCATACATCCCCCAAGGGCTCCCAGATTGCAAGAGGGCTCAGGCCAGGCTGAGGGACAACTCCCCTCCCCCTCCCCCAGTGCATGAATTTCGTGCACCAGGCCTCTAGTTTATAACATATATGCAATGTTGACATTGATGATCACAAAAATGATAACAAGGACAGCAGCAGTGATCATTCGTTTAAGGTCTCCTTTGTGCCCGGGTCTCCACACACATCAATGTAGCTTTGGCAATAGCTATGTAAACCATATTTCACAGATGGATCATCTGAGGCTCAGAGAGGTTCCAAGTCACTTGTCCAGGTTTACCTAGCTGATAAGTAGTAAAGCCGGATTCAAAACCAGGTCAGATGTAGAGCCTTTCCTCCTTTTATTACCACCTCTCAACCCTGCCAGTGTCATCATAACTTTAGGACATGATACAACCCAATTTTTCGTCTCAGTGGACCACAGCTAGAAATGCCTCTCTATGTCTTCTGATTCCATAGAAGCCACATTCTTGCTATGGATTCATAAGTTCTGTCAGGCATTTTCTCAGCCTGTACACAGTCACATCTCTGACCTTGCAGATGCTTTTTTGGTTCCCACTGCCAATCTCCTTGGCCACTTGTAGCAGGGACTGATTCTAGAGTAACCACCAAGCTGTCAACTCTAGTTCTACTTAACTAAAACCCTTGAGATCCAACAATCCCTTTCTAAACTTCTAGTTTACAGTCATCTTTAGTTGTGGAAAGGTGACTGTCTTATTACAGGTGGGAATATCACGCTTCCCCTGCCTTGCCAACAGTGAGACCAGGGCCTTCCAGACCTGGGTCACTTGATCTCACCTTTACCCACTGCTAAGATTGGACTGTGGTGACAGAGGCTCTTCTTGACCCAGTAGGACACTCCTTTTAATCCAGAGTGTAGGGGAATAATGCTGTTAAGTGTATTTCACTAGCAAAAATAATTGCATTTGTCCAAATCACTAATGGCTTTTGTGTCACTAAATTCAAACCTTTTTAGGCCTAACTGGGCCTGATCTTCTAGAGCATCTGAGGCTTGTGGTGATTTCTCCCTTGCTGAGACCCTCTTCCTTTGGCTATGGGCCCCACAGTGGATGTCCAACACTGTGGCTGCTCCTTCTCAGGATCCTCTTCCTCTCCTATCTCTTCCATGTACATATATGCCTCTGAGCTCTGCCCTGGGCCACCTTCTTTTCCCATTCTGCTCTCTCTTCCTGGACTGTCTCACCCACTCCCATGAGTTCAAGCATCATCTCTGTGCTTCCGTCTCCTCATTCTGTGCCACCAGCTCCAGAATGACATGTACAAGGGTCTACTGGGAACTGCCACTTAGCTGTTCTATAGGTACCTCACACTTACACCTCCAAAAGTCCCCACCCCAGCACAACCTTTTCTCTTCCTATCCTCCACCCAGGAAGTAAAATAACCTCCACTAAAGCAGTACTGCCCGAACCTAGAGGAAACCTGGGCCTGCCTCCACCTGCCTCCACCAAGTACTCTGAACTCTACTTCCCAATGCATCACCAGACTGATCGTCTCTCCTCTACCCACCATCCCCATCTTGGCCAGGGCCACCATCATTTCTCTGAAGGGAAATCTAACAATCTTCTTGGGGATCTCCCTGCCATTTCTCAAACTCATTCTCCACAATGTACTCTTTCCAAAACACAAATCTCCACCACCTATAAGCCTGTAGTCCCCACACCTGGTCCTCCCACAGGGTGTCCAACCTATTCTTGCATGTCTCAGGGAACTTAGAAATCACTACTTCCCTGCACAGTCTACTTCTTCCTCAGACAGCAACAAGGAAAAAGCTCCTCCTCGGGAAAAAGGGGGACATATATAATACTTTCAACAATAACAAATTATTTTTAAAAAATTCCCCCCTGTCCTAACTGGTTTGGCTCAGTGGATAGAGTGTCGGCCTGCGGACTGATAGGTCCCAGGTTCGATTCTGGTCCAGGGCATGTACCTTGGTTGTGGGCACATCCCCAGTAAGAGGTGTGCAGGAGGCAGCTGATTGATGTTTCTCCCTCACTGATGTTTCTAGCTCTCTATCCCACTCCCTTCCTGTAAGAAATCAATAAAATATATATTTTTAAAAATTCCCCCCTTTGAAGACAAAATACATTTCCCTAAATTTCCACTTATTGGTGCAGTTCTACCTTATTGGGCTCCCCAGAACAAGACCATCTCCTCAGAGGACAGCAACCTGGCTAAGAGAAACAGTGACGGGGCAGACCTCTTCCAGTAGGGCTGAGCTCTGCTTCTGGGATAGCGCCAGCTTTGAACATTTAAATAGCACAAGGCCCTCTAGATCTCTCCTTCAGGCTAAATACCCACATGGCTGGCTCTGAGTCACCTCATAATCCTCACCATCTGCTTCAAACGTGTTTCTAATGACCATCTTCATTCATTCAATTAGCCACCAACAAATACTTAGTAAGCTCCTACTATGCGGCGGGTACTTTTCTAGGCTCTGGGTACATACAAGTCAACAAGATTGACAAGGTCACTTCCCTTGTGGAGCTCACATTATAGTGAGGGAGAGAGGACAGTAAGCAAATAATTAAGTGATAAGATTACTTAACATAGTAAAAAGGACTTTAAAATAAATAAAATTAGGGTGAGGTGATAAAAATGTCTAGGTCTATGTCAGATTTAGTTAGGAAGGTTTCTTTGAGTAAATAAATTGAGATGTATGTCTAAAAAGGACCACTAATGGCGTGAGGGAGAGCACTGCAGGCAGGAGAATAACCAGAGCAAAGGTGGGAGCAAACATAGTGTATATAAGAAATAGAAGACTGGAAATAAGGGAGCATTGGAAGCCAGGAGGCTACTGAGGTAGATGGGGCCACAGTGAGATGCGCCTGTGGGGGCAGGAAGAAGCATGTTGATTTTATTTCAAGTGCAATGGGAAACCACTGGTGAGTTTTAAGCAGCAAAGCAACATCAATTGAATATGCCATATTCGCTTCTCATGCTGTCACCTCCTTCACTCTACACACCATGATTCTACTAATGTATTTCCCACCTGTAATAAGACAGTCTCCCTGCCACCATGGTTCTAACTAAGGCCACATTGAACTGAAAACAATGAGCCTGAAGAAGACCACAATCTCTTGTGAATGGTGCTAATAGGCAAAAAAATTACAACGATCCTTCAGTGACTTAATACCTTTGGTGAACAAAGGTAGATGATGAAAAGAAGCAAAACCTAAAAGACAAACTAAAAAATACGATGAAAGTGGGATTTCCCATCCCGCAGACTGGTTTCTATCCAACCAACATGACAGGAACATGATGATCTTGCTTGGATCACCCTCTTGACCATGTGGCCGCTCTTCTCAGCAATATAAGCCTTAGAGAGATAGAAAACAGTACTCTGGGAGCTCAGAAAGGGTAATCCAATGTAGAGACCTGAGAGAATGGGACTTACTGCTGTCCAGATGTCCCCAGCTGTGATGGGCCTCACTTTTGCCAGCACAGCCAGGCAGGATGCAGGCCCTAGCCTTAGTTTGGTTCCACTGAATTTTAGAGACAGACTCCAGAGATGAGAAATAACTGGGCTTGGATCACTTTGTGGCCACACAACAAACTCCATCTTTTAGTTGGGGTAAGCAAATTCCCTGACTTTGGTGGAAACACTGACTGAGTTGCTAGGTAAGAGGGACAACTCAAACTCTGATGTCTTCTAATTGTGTAGTATTTGGTTATGTAATCAAACACAAAAGTTGACCACTGATACAGCAAGCCATGGCAGTACTCCTTAGCCATGACGTGGTGATGGTTTGAGGATATTTCATAAATTTAAAAGAAGTCAAAAGAGAAAAATTTCTGGGACAAATAAATCTGAATGCAATGCAAGCTACCCATGTATGAGAAGAGGGCTATACAAGATGACTTCTCAGGTTCTTCTGAAAGTCAGGATGTGAAGAGTCTGCAGATTGACTTTCAAAAATTTTCTATGCCACCCACAAAGAGTTGATAAGGACCTTTAGTCGCCAACTCTGTAACTGGTGAGCTCACCTTCTGGAACTAAACAGCTTAGAGAATCTTTTCCCTTCATTGTTACAAAGGGCTCTATCAATCTGCAAGTACTCAACTAACCTATCCACATAGAAATTTTTGTCATGTTCAATCTAATTATCAGGAATCTAAGTTTAAATTTATATAAACAGCATGAAGAGGAACACCCAGGTAGTAAGTTCCACATTTCCCTTTCCAAGTGATTTGAGCAATGGCCTCCTTCATTAACAGGAAAGAGGAGCTGCACATGTGCGCCTGGCACACCTTGTGTCTGGGAGTTTCCAGGCATTTCACAGTGAGTGAGGAAAGCCCCGGTCACCCTGTCTGGCCTGGAACAGAGAGCTGAGTACAGCTCATGAGGAGGAAGGCGGGCATTTGATTCTTTCTCATTTCTAAAAGAGAGTGAAGTCAGAGGGGCCAAGAAGGACCCTTAAAGGTAGTTACAAAGTTAGCAAATCCAAATAATAAGGCTGGGAAAGGGGGTAGGTGTGAATGGGGTAGATTGGCCATGGTTTCAGGGTTCCCAGGGCTGGATGATGGGAACAAGGGGTTTCATTATACCATTCTGTCTACTTTTGTGTTCAAAATTCTCTCTCCAAAAATTGAAAATGAGAATGTTTGCAGAGGTTGAAGCCAAAAAAAGGAAAAAAAGTTTAAAAAGGAAAAATCCAGTTAAGTAAAGCTAGCTACAAGTATTAAAAAAAAAACAAGCCAATAGAGGCAGGGGAGGGTTACTGCTTAAAAAGAGCAGAATTAAAATGTCCCCAGTGATGATCTCTGGAAGTTGAGATTATGGGGATTATTCCTTTCTGCATTATACACATTTGCAACGTTGCCAGCTTTCAAAGAGTAGAAAAGCAATAATGATAAAAAGTATAAAATAAAAAATGCAAACCTGGCTTGAAAATGTCTGAGTGCTAGTATTATGAATTTTTTTCCTGCTTATATGTAAACTAGAGGCCTGGTGCACAAAATTCATGCACAGGTAGGGTCCCTAGGCCTGGCTGGCAATCAGGGTCCATTGGGGCCTTCCTTTTCCAGGCTGACAGCTTCCAACGTTTCGCACCACCCCCTGGTGGTCAGTGCACATCACAGCAAGCAGGCAAACTCCCAAGGGAGCAATTTGCATATTAGCCTTTTATTACATAGGACTAGGGGCCTGGTGCACGAAATTTGTGCCCGGGTGGTGGGGGAGGGTAGGGGTCCCTCAGCCCAGCCTGCCCCCTCTCACAGTCTGGAAACCCTCAGTGGATGTCCTATGATGGCCCCAGTCTGCCAGGCGCCTTTTGTGTGTGTGTGTGTGTGTGTGTGTGGCCACTGGGGACCTGCCCCCAGCTGCATCTGAGGCTCCGAGCAGTCCTCCTGTGTGTGTCTACCTGCTGGGGGCCTGCCCCCGGGCTTGGAGCAGGCACCCCCTCTATGTTGATCTCTCAGACTCTT
>PVJC01013002.1:0-38628 GCA_004026665.1 Murina feae
CTCCGAGAACCGGGGCCCCGCGGCCCGGGGCTGGCCGGGGAGGGGCCCGCGCGGGTCCCGGCGAAGGTCTGGGGTCCCGACGGGGGCCTGGCGGGCGGGATTTCACCGGCGAAACGGGAGCTCGGGGCGCGGGGAGGCGGCGGAGGGAAGGCTCGGCGCCGCGGCCGTGGCTGCCGTGGGGCTGAGGCGGCGAGAGACTGAGGAGCCGCCGCCGCCGCCGCCGCCGCCCGCGGGCGCAGGGAACTCGCTCCTCCACCTCCATTTCTGGGCCAAAAAGTTTGTGGGCCGAACCGGAGGGGCTGGGGGCGCGGCGGTCCCCTCCCCGCGCCGCCTGGGCCCGGCCCGGGGCTGCCGGCCGGCGGGGCTCGGTCCCGGGGCCGCGGGCCGCCGGAGAGACTTACCCCCCCTTCTCCTTCGGCTGGAGCTCGGCGAGCTGGAGGCGGCGCAGGCGTTGGGGAGCGACGGCGGCGGCGGCGAACACAATTGAAAGATGGCTGACACCGAGGTTATCCCCCCCAACGCGCGCCGCCCCGCCCCCCGCGCCGCGCGCCAGCCAATCACACACAATGGAGGGAAGGCTCGGCCCCGCCCCGCGCCCCCGCGCGCGCCCCGCCCCCGCCCTGCCCCCCGCGCGCCCCTGCGCCGGCGCGCGCTCGCCCCTCCCCACGCGCCCCCCCCCCCACGCGCCCGCCCTCCCCGCGCCCGCCGCGCCGTGTGTACAAACACAAAAGCCGCGCCGAGGGGCGACCGCCCCCGCCGCCATGGCCGCCGCGGCCCCGTGCCCACTGCCGCCCCCGGGGCCCCGCACTCCCGCCGGGCTCCGTGCGCGCACGTCATCGCCATCGCCGGGCCCCGGTTTGGGGCGCCGGGAGGGAAGGAGGGGGGCCGGGGGAGGCTCGGCGGGTGAACGCCCGGTCTGCGGGCGTCTGGGGCCACGGCGGGAGGAGGCGGGGCGCCCCCGCTCCCGCGCGGGCCTCGGCGCGCGCCCCCGAGGCGCCCGGACGGCGTGGGGAGCGGGTGGAGGACGCGGCCCGGGTGGGAAGCGGTTTCCCCCCCCCCACGCCCCCGGCGACCCCGGCAGGAAGCTTGCAAACGGGAGTCCACGGTCCTTCTCCCGCGTCCGGGTCGGGCCGCTCGGGCGGCTGGCGGGGCGCGCAGCCCTCTCTGCGGGCCGTCGCTCCGGGCCAGGTGCGGCCGGTCCGCCCGCCCGCAGACAGCTCGATCCGCTCAGACACCGGCCGAAGCGGGCCGCCCGGGGCGGGCTGCAGGCGGAGCAGCGGCCGGTCCGCACGGGCTCGGCCCCCCTCGGGGACGGCCAGCCCCCTCGCAGGTGGCGTCTCCCAGGCCACGGGGTTCGGCTCCCCGTCCTCCCGGGCCGGTGCCTGATGCAAGATGGCTGTGGTCCGTCGGCCTCCGAGACCATGCGGCCGGCTCCCTGCACCCGGGGCCTTGCCTGCCCGCCCCGCAGCGGGTCCTCCCGGCCGCCTGGGCCCTCGCACGGTGTCAGTGGTGCCCGGTGGCGCTGCCCCATCGGGGTCGTCCGGTGTCAGCGTCCTCTGCACCGTCCAGAGAGGCGGCCCACTGACAGCAAGAACCTGGGTGTTAGGGACCGTTAGGTTCACCCGCTTCCCGGTGCTCGGTAGCTGGGGGAACAGACGTTGCACACACAGCCCAAGCCGTGCACATTGTCAGCTCCCGGGCCTGGAAGGTGTGCACCCTCCGCGCCCGGTGCTGACAGCCGCGTGCGAAGGTTTTCGGAGGTCATGTCATGCAGACGACCCGTAGGGCAGCGCGGGAGCTGCATTTCAGGGGTGAAGGGCACGAGTTGGCATCTGCAGATGGTAGCATCTTAGCCGTCAACGTTATCCTGAAACGGGCATATGGAAATGACGGAGGGAATAGATCTGCGCAAGGTCACCTAAGTGAGAAACTAACAAACAATAAAAAAATATAAAAAATCCGGGTCCCCTTTTTCGTGATGATTGCATGAAAAGTGAAGTGTCCCTGGTCGCTGTGCGGAGCGCATGCAGTCTGCTAGCTCCTCAGGACAGCTGCCAGCTACGTGTCACCATAATTCAGACCAAGAAGAGTTGTGGTTTTTTTGTTTTTGTTTTGCTTCTTTTTTTCCACCGGGAAACAAAAATATTTGTTGGGTTCATCCGGAAAGGCTATTCTACATCAATTAAACTCCTCACGTCTTTAAGAACTGTTAAACGACATGGGTAATGTTCTCTTTATATGCTAGATTTTTCTATAACTCCTATTTTTTTTTTCTGGCTTAAAATATTCCTAAAGAAGGAAGAGACTATTTGAGGCAAAACAGAACTTGGACGAGGGGCTAGGAGGGAGGTCCTTTGGAGTCCCAGCCAAGAGCATGTATCTGGGTTGCAAGTTTGATCCTCTGTCCGCATAGGGAAGCAACCCGTCAATGTGTCTCTCTCACATCAATGTTTCTCTCTCTCCCTCTCTCCCTCTCCCTCTCCTCTCCCCATCCCTTCTTTCCATTCTGTCTAAAAAAAAAAAAAAATCAATGGAAAAATATCCTTGGGCCCTAACCGGTTTGGCTCAGTGGATAGAGCATCGGTCTGCGGACTGAAAGGTCCCAAGTTCGATTCCGGTCAAGGGCATGTACCTTGGTTGCGGGCACATCCCCAGTAGGTGTGTAGGAGGCAGCTAATTGATGTCTCTCTCTCTCTCTCATCGATGTTTCTAACTCTATCCCTCTCCCTTCCTCTCTGTAAAAAATCAATAAAATATATTTTTAAAAAAGAAAAAATATCCTTGGGTGAGGATTAACAACAATGAGAAATATCCTGAGGCTTTGGATTCCAGTCCTCTCTCCAAAAGAGTCCTTCCTTCAGTCTTGCCCAGTAAATGATGTTATGATTTATTTACCTGCTCAAACCAAAAAACACAGGCATTCTCCTTGAGCTTCCCTTTCTCTCACCCCCATCGTCCTATTGGTCCTACATCTGAAAAAGGTCTCAGAAGGCTCGACTCCTCTCTTCCTCACCTCTCACAAGGCCCCCAGCCACTTCCTGTATGACCCACCTCTCTCCACTCCTGCACTCTCTCCGGCAGCATGCAGACATTAGGATAAACCGGATTATCACATCCTTGCTGACATCCAATCAGTGGCCTCCCACTGCTCTTGGTTAAAATTGGCGTTTGCAGGACCTACCACCATGCTTGCCCTCGCTCATGATACTTAAATACTGTTCCCCAGCTTTTGGCAGGGCTGGCTCACTCGCCTTCTAAAGCAGCAGTTCTGGCCCTGACCAATTTGGCTCAGTGGATAGAGCATCGACCTGAGGACTGAAGGGTCCCAGGTTCGATTCCGGTCAAGGGCATGTACCTTGGTTTCGGGCACATCCCCAGTGGGAGGTGTGCAGGAGGCAGCTGATGTTTCTCTCTCATCGATGTTTCTAACTCTCTATCCTGCTCCCTTCCTCTCTTTAAAAAATCAATAAAATATATTTAAAAAAAAATAAAGCAGCGGTTCTCAACCTTTGGGTCTCGACTCCTTTGGGAGTTGAACGACCCTTTCACAGGGGTCGCCTAAATACATCCTGCATGTCAGATATTTACATTATGATTCATAACAGTAGCAACATTACAGTTAGGAAGTAGCAATGAAAATAATTTTATGGTTGGGGGTCACCACAACATGAGGAACTGTATTAAAGGATCGAGGTATCAGGAAGGTTGAGAACCACTTTAATAAAGCGACATTTTCCATGTCTTTTTACTCTTAGGAAAATGATCTGATTTGTAAGGTAAGCTGAAGAAAAGTGGAGGGTATTTGAAGCTATTCTTATGAAACTTGATGAAGAATTTCATTATGTTTTTACATCCTATAATCACTGTAAGAGGAAACATGTTTTAAGGGAGATATTAATATGAAACTTCTTTAAAACTCCGGAAGGAAATGTTTTCAAAGATTTTAATTAGAAAAGTGGAGTATGCAACCATGACCATGATTTTTTACTTATCAGATTTTATGTTGAGATGGACATAGGCCATTCCTGAGTAAGCCTTTATCATGAAGATCTCTTTAAATTCTTTTGTTGTTGTTGTTAATTCTCACCTGAGGATATTTCCCACTGATAGTTGATCTTTTAGGGATAGTGGAAGGGAGAGGGAAAGACAGAGAGAAACAAGGATGTGACAGAAACGCATTGATTGGCTGCCTCCTGCACACACCCTGACCAGGGCCCAGGCCAGGGAGGAGCCTGCAACCAAGGTACATGCCCTCCACTAGAATCGAACCTGGGACCCTTTAGTCCCCAGGCCGATGCTCTATCCAGTGAGCCAAACCAGCTAGGGCCACTCAGCTGTATTTGAGGCAACCCCTCCTGACACTATGTTGAGGGTGATTCAAGGCCACCCACAGTGCCATAGCCCCAGGGCGGTACAAGCTGTCAGAGGACCAAATAAAATTGATTCCTTGCTGTGGCTAAAACAATGCATCTTTTCAGCAATGGCCCCATCCAGGACACTTCTGTGTTAGTAGCATCATCATTCCGTACAGAAGAAGCCCTATCAGTCCCAATTAAAGTGCACATGAGTACAACAGCATGGTATTGTCATGGCCGTGATTTGCAAGCTTTTCAGAAGGATGCGCAGGAGCATATTCTGCTACGTTTCTCCTCTGCTGGCACATTCACCTTGCCTGTTCTGGAAAAGGAGACTTCCTCCCCGCCCTGCATTGAGTCCAGCATCCAAGGTGGTGCCTAGACAGTAAGCTAGATGTCATTGTTGTCCTCTCTCTCTCTCTCTCTCTCTCGCTCTCGCTCTCGCTCTCTTTCTCGCTCTCTCTCCCTCTAAATACATAAACTCCAAATTAAGTCCTTAAAAAGTTATTGCTGAATGTCCTACAGACTCATTCATTCAGTCATTTGTTCACTTGCTAACGGGTATTGAAAACAGGCACAGCTTATTACATCCTGGTATTGAAGTGCACAGAGGAACATCCCTCTCCTTCCAGTTTATAGGCTCGATCAGAGTCACAGGAATTGCTGGAGATGGTGGGGGTCTGTGGACTTCGGACCTGCTGATCAGTGTGAGACGTGCCACAGATTCCTTGGGAAGTAGGGCTGGCGGGGGGTGGAGGGTGGGGAAGGAGTACTTGGGGAATTGCCAGCAAAAAGTAGTCCTTGTGGGCATGCCCCCAGGGAGCCCTTGGGAGGCTGGTGACTCCTGGTGTGCTGAGATGAGGTGGACATGTAGAAGGAGGTTTAGGAAGGGGAAGGAGACGCTAAGGACAAGCGCCACATACTGGACAAGTCTGTCTCTTGAGTGAGAAGCAGTAAGACTGGCTTTTTCTCTCAGAATCCACTCTGAGTTTGGCCTCCCTTTGATTCGGCTAACAGGAAAGTGTTCATGGCCACCTGCCTAGGAAGCTTCCTAGAATTTTATTTATTTATTTTTAAATATATTTGTATTGATTTCAGAGAGGGAGGGAGTGATAGAAACATCAATGATGAGAGAGAATCATGGATCAGCTGCATCATTGTAGGGATACACCCTACAATGAATATCGAGCCCACAACCTGGGCATGTGCCCTGATCGGGAATTGAACCGTGATCTCCTGGTTCATAGGTCGCCCCTTAACCACTGAGCCACACTGGCCGGGGCCTAGACATTTATGGAGCAGATTTCTTGGATGCCTGAGAGCCGCTGCTTACCAAGCATCAGTCTGAGCACATTCCTAAGTGTTGGGCTTGAAAAGGATGTTCTCAGGGCCGGCAGGAGCTGTGAATTGCTTATCCTTCCAGAGACTTGCACAAGCACAGGCTACCTCCACCCACTGAGCGCAGGTCTGTTGGCCTTCAGGGGGCCTAGCTGTCCTGTTCCTGTCTTTGAGAGGATTTCTGGAGTGTACAGACCTGGTAATGCTCAGCAGCCTAAAACTCTTTGTTCTTCTGAAAAAAACGCTTTGTTCTTCTGAAAATAAGAAGACTCCCCTCTCTGCAAGCATGGTTGTGGAAAGGAGCGATCCATGTTAGTTCTAGCTGATCCAGCACAGCCTCTGCCTCTTAGTTCATCAGGAAAACCGAGGGAATCAAGTGTGAACTCCACTGACTCCTCCCCATAGATATCTCCATGGGACCAACCTCCCTGCCTGCCTCAGGCTCAGAGAACGGGGTCCCTCCTGCCTGTTTTGGTGGCTCACCTCATCAGACACATCAGGGCCTGGCAGAGAAGTGGCTGCTGAGCAGCGCTGGGACTTAACTAAGGGGTGTGGACAGCGTAAGACAGGGCCCTTGGGCACAAGCCACAGCAAGGAGCTTTCCCTACCAGGCTTTGGGGGAAGGGAAGAGCTGGCATGATGAGGACGGGTTGCCTGAAGTAATGGGGACCTTAAAATGAGGGGAGTGGAGTTGTGTTTCAGAGTGGCAAGCCTTGTCTCTCTCTCCTTGCCCATTAGTTGAATACAGAATTACGGGAGATGAAGGGCAAGGAGCCAGACTAAAGACTAAAACATGCTGAGAACTGGCTCAGCCAACGTGGCCAGGGGGTCACACTTTGATTCCTGGTCAGGGCACATGCCTGGGTTTCAGGCTCGATCCCCAGTGTGGGGCATGCAGGAGGTAGCCGATCGATGATTCTCTCTCATCAGTGATGTTTCTGTCTCTCACTCCCTCTCCCTTCCTCTCTGAAATCAATAAAAATATATACTTAAAAAGAGAACATGCTGCATACTGTGGGCAAATGCAATGTGCTATGACATTACAATGGCTATGATTTCACTAGGCAGTAGGAATTTTTCATGCCTGTTATAATCTTACTAGAGGCCCGGTGCACAAATTTGTGTATGTGGGGGGCGCAGTGCACTGACCAAGGGCAGGGGACGCTGGAGGTTGGCCAGAGAGCCCCACCCACATCGAGCCAGTTGGCCGGCCACAGTGTACATCATAGCAACCAGTCATTCCGGTCACTTGTATATAGATGGGAGCCGTGTTGTATATGTGTTCCGTCGTTGCCTGAACTGTCATCATGCAGCGCATGACTGTATTTGCTCAGTGTTACCTTCTCCCACTTGACTATAAATTCCGGGAGGAGTGTGTTTTCTCACCATAGACTCTGCAACAACAATGCTTGATTCTTAGCAGGCTCTCATGCATTGGAGGATGGAGTGGATAAAAGCAACCTTTCTACTCTAGATAAAGATGGGACTTTTATTCGTACAATGTCCAAAGCCAAGTATCATTCGTTTTTATTTAAGCCACTTTGATTCCATTCACGCCAAGAACATCTTGGTCCTTAGGCAGTGGGTTCCGGAGGGAACCTCCAGGAGTTTTCATAATCTCATTGTGGAAAAATAGCAATGAGAGCACTCAATTCATCTTTCTCTTTCTCCCATTCTCCTCCCAAAATGCCAGAGCAGAACTAGGGCCCGTGATGTGGACCAGAGACGATCCAAGCAGAGGCACAAATGCATTAGGGCCCGTGGGCTTACCTGCTTAGCATCATGAACATCTAGCCCCAGTCCTTAGAGATTAAAAAAAAAAAAGGCGGTGGGGGAACACATGGCTTCCTGAGCCCACCTGGGCCTGGAGAGGTGGGGCTGGGCTTCGGTCTACTGGTCTACCTGAGCGGTGCTGCCCACTGCCAGAGGCTTGGGAAGCGAGGCTCAAAGTGCCCCTGAGTTGTTGCCACAGAATTGATAAGGGTGCCCAGTGCCTGAGACCTTCTCTGGGACACTTTCTCTCCCCTCTTCCTTCTCCTTTAGTCTGTTACAGAGCAAAGGATATGGCTGAATAAACCTCAGGTTAGTTGTTTCCAGATATACAGAGGGAGCACATAAAAAGGAAGCCAACTTCTTTTCAAGTGGTAATGCCAGCCTGTCTGTCTACACTAGACAGAATGGTACCCTGGCATGAGAAGGGTCCAGAGAACACTGTCAACTCATCATCTTTGCCCAGGAATGAAGTTAGTGGATACGGAGAGGCCACGGGCCTTGTGGTCTCATGTCCTCAGCACACTCGTCTCCTCCGTCTGGAACCTGGCAGGCCCACTGAGCCCCATCTTGAAGAAGCTTAGAGCCTGCCAACACGTAGGTGGGGATGGACGACAGCCCCTGTTTGTCTATAAAACATATACTTTTTTTTTTTTTTTTTTTGGTGGAAAATGAGGAAGTGGAATTGAATGTGACCTTTGGAGTCACGCTGACCTGGGTTCCTGTCCTGGCACTGCCTCTTCCCGGCTGTGTGTTACTCAAGCTTCAGCTTCCTCTTCTGTCAGGTGAGGAGAGAAGTGCCCCCTAACGCAGGAGGAGGGAGGATTCACCGAGTGCCGTGTCTGGGACACGGCTGGGTCCCCTGTGTCTGAATTTGGAGGAAGAAAAAGTTCTGAGTCTGCACTGGGCTTGCGAAAGGAGACAGGGGATGTGAAGATCAGATTCTGACAGCCACACCAGCCAGTGCGGTCCCTGGCCTCCGCCCCCAGCGAGGGACCAGTAGGGGCCTGCAACCGAGAGGGCTGCCTTTGTTTTGATTCCACGGAGTAAATAAGCCGCAGTGATGGCTCGGTGTTTGGGAGTGGCCTCCTTTAGTCATACACTGGGTCACCTGGCCCAGGCGAGGCCCACGCGGTGTTACTCACGTTTGGAAAGAGAGCAGTTTTCCTTTTTGGAGGAATGCGGGTGCCATGACCACCAGGAGGATACAGAGCGCCCACGCTGCGCAGGGAGCTGGTGGTTGCCTGTCCCAAGTCAAACAGGCTCAAGCCACTGCTGTCAGACTCAGAAGGGACATGTTTGCCTGCGTCAGCCAGATGGGACAATCAGAATCGCCCCTCCCTCTCCGCTGCTGAAAAAAGCAATCTGTCCGCCTGCCTACCAGCCCGTCCGTCACCAGGCCACACATGGCTTCTCATCCGATGAAACGTCCTCAATGGGCAGTACAGCTGGGCTCTGTAATTCCACCTCTTCCCCCACCATCACCCAAGGGTAACTCTAGGCCGCCAAAGGAAACATACATTATTCAGGGAATGCGAGCGGGTCGGTCCCACGCCCATAGCATGCATCACGCACACCTCCAAGAGGTGTGTTGCAGAGGCTGAGTTTCGTCTTGTTTCAAAAAGCTTGACGCTGACAGTCATGGGAGGAAGATGCCCGCCCCCCCTGATACTCCTGTGGACTCTTCTTGTAGGAAACACACACACACACACAAACACACACACACACACGAAATGTAGTGGGCAGAGTTCAAGCCAATAACGTCTCTGCCTAACCTATCCCCTTAGTCTTCTCAAGCTGGTTCCACAAGGTTTTAAATAAGTCACCCAGTGGTGGGTGGCCATTATCTTCTGGGAACGACTCCCAGGTACCACTGAGAATGAGCAAGACAAGTTCTCAAGGCCAAGGTCTTCTTTAGAGCGACAATGACACGTCACCCTGTGCCGACCACTGGTGGATGTTTGGTGTGACTTGTAAACCATACCAGGGTGTTGGTTAGCATTCCAAATATATGCAGAATCATGAAGTATATGATATTTATCCCTCCTTTTTTTTGTTATAATATTATTGCTCTGTCGTGAAGGGGGGCAGGTAGGAGAAATGTTTACATAGAGTCCACGTCTCCTATGGCGAGTGCATTCTAGATTCGTGCTTTGGCACCGATGCTAACCACACAGATGCCAATTAGGAAACTCAAATCCAGTCATTACTCAGAGATTAAATATTTCAACACAGTGTCTCAAACTATAATTAAAGGCAAAGGCAGCGAGCCCCACTGCTAGGAGGGCAGAAGCACAGAGGGGCAGGCACCTACTTTAGGAATTGTTCTCATCTCCAATACAGTCCACGGCACACGTCATCAACATGCCCACAGCATGTCCCACCTTACAGCAAAATCAGAATAGAAGCCATAATGTGATGCATTTGGGAAGTGGCTGAGGGACGAGGGAGGAAGCAGGTAGAAAAAGAGGACCAGGCTGAGGGCTAGGCCTCTCCTCTCCCAAAAATGTGAGTAAGGAAATGAAATCATGCAAGTCCACAGTGTGGGTCCCGTTTTAAGGGGTGGCACAGTTTCATGTTGACCCCAGTTTTTGCTCTCTGCGTTTTGTTGTGGCATCTAGTTCAAATCGTAGTTGTGAGAGTATAAAGGATACACACCATGTGCACATATCTTGAGTATATACTAATGAAGTTTATGAATGTCAAGGTTACTGTCATTTTTACAAATGATGGGCCATATACAACAAATATATATATAAAGACAGTGAGAGAAAGAGAAAGGGGGGGGAGAGAGAGAGAGAGAGAGAGAGAGAGAGAGAGAATGATTTTTTGAGTTAAATGTTAAAATTTCATTTCCTATCACCATTACCTAAACATTTGGCCAACTTTCTTTTCATGGGTACATTCTTCTCTTTTTGGCCTGCTGTTTTGGTATCACTTAAGCACTTTTCTTTCTTTCTTTTTTAATCCTCACCGAAGGATATTTTTTATATTGCTTTTTAGAAAATAGAAGGGATGGGGAGGGGAGAGGGGGGGAGAGAGAGAGAGAGAGAGAAAGAGAGAGAGAGAAAGCAGAAATATCGATGTGAGAGAGACACATCGATTGGTTGCCTCCTGCAGGAGCCCCAATACAGGCAGGGATCAAACCTGCAACCCAGGCGCATGCCCTTCACTGGGAATCGAACCCATGACCCTTCAGTACTCAGGCCACTGCTCTAACTACTGAACACACCAGCCAAGACTAAGCAGTTTCTTAATGGTTTTTAAAAAATGTAAAAGAGTAAGAACAGGTAAAGTGCTTCAGAGCGCCATATCGGTGTGTACCATTCCTGTTTCTGACTCCAGAAATGGAGAGGACTGAGAATAGTTTACTATATTTTTAATACTTACACAGCACAGGCATTTCCAAAGCGGTGTCGGGAAACACCACACATTTCAACAACACTTGCCAGTATGCTGTCGACTCAGAGAGTGGGGCAGACAGACATATGGCGGGGAGCTATACTTACACCCACTGAGAGTCACCCTGGCTAATTACTTTTTCCGACAGCAGCATGATATCACAGCATTCACGATGGAGACTTGTTTCACGGGTAGTATTACGAAGTCCGTGGGTAATAAGGAACGTCCCTTGAACACTTACAGACTTATCCCTACTTAACAGGAATATTCTTTGTAAGAGCTATTTTACAAAGATACATGTCTGACGTCCTTTCCTTCTTAGTCAGTATCCCTCTCGGTTTTATTGTTGTAGGTGGGCATCGTAATATAGAAAATAGCCAGCGACAATAGAATTAGACTCTATTTCAGTTACCAAAAAAAAAAATTGATGATAGCCTGGGAATTATGAGAAACCAAGGAAGTACTATTTCTTCTGTGAGGCTGATATTGACATTGTGGTCACATAAGAATGTAAGTAGTCCTGGCTGGTTTGGCTCAGTGGATAGAGCATCAGCCTGCGGACTGAAAGGTCCCAGGTTCGATTCCGGTCAAGGGCATGTACCTTGGTTATGGGCACATCCCCAGTAGGAGGAGTGCAGGAGGCAGCTGATCGATGTTTCTTTTTGTGTGTTTTTTTAATATATTTTATTGATTTTTTACAGAGAGGAAGGGAGAGGAATAGAGAGTTAGAAATATCCATGAGAGAGAAACATCAATCAGCTGCCTCCCGCACACCCCCTACTGGGAATGTTCCCGCAACCAAGGTACATGCCCTTGACCGGAATCGAACCTGGGACCCTTCAGTCCGCAGGCTGACGCTCTATCTACTGAGCCAAACCCGTCAGGGCTGATCGATGTTTTTCCCCCATCAATGTTTCTAACTCTCTATACCTCTCCCTTCCTCTCTGTAAAAAATCAATAAAATATATTTTTTAATAAAAGAACACAAGTAATATATATGCTAGAGGCCCAGCACGGGAAATCACACAGCCCCGCCCACCCGAGGGTGCCTCGCCTTGCTCATCTGGGGGCACCCACCCGCCTCTCCGTGCCCACTCGTCTGCTGCCCCTCCCACCCGCCAGCTGTCAGATGGAGCCTGTGGGCCTGGGGGGCAGGGGGAAGGAGGGACTGAGAAGTGTTTCATAGTTTGGTCCTTTGGTCCTTACGGCACTGGCTTTTTATAATATAGATGATTTGTTTTGCTTTGTTAATCCTTGCCCGAGGATATTTTTAAAGAGAGTGGAAGGGAGTGGGAGGGACAGAAGCATCAGTGAGAGACTCATCAAATGGTTCGATTCAAACCCCAATATCTACTCACCTCCAAGCAGCGCTCGGAGAAGCCCGGCTGTTCGTGCGGGTCTTTGCGAACTTTGGCCAAAAGGGGCTTTGAACATCCCTGGCTGGTTTGGCTCAATGGATGGAGTGTTGGCCTGTGGACTAAAGGGTCCCGGGTTCGATTCTGGCCAAGGGTACATGCCTGGGTTGCGGGCTCGGTCCCTGGCGGGGGGCGTGCAGGAGGCAGCAGATTAGTAATTCTCATCATTGATGTTTCTTTCTCTTCCTCTCCTTTCCTCTCTGAAATGAATAAAGTTTGTGCGGTGTTTTTTTTTAAAAAAAAGGGGCTTGGAAAGAGTCCAGGATGCTGACGGTGATTCCTGTGACTCTCTCAAAGCCCTCCCCACTCCACCCCACCCTCACCCCCCCACATTTCTCAGCACCCTCTGCGTTTCTCAGAGCTTCTCCTCTGACGGCGGTGGACAGGTGACTTGGGGTGTCTGAGAAAACAAGTTTACAGTAAAACCGGAGGCAGTGGAAATGCCCACATAACACTTGGCTTCTTTTTTTTTTTTTTTAAGATATATTTTATTGATTATTTTACAGAGAAGAAGGGAGAGGGACAGAGAGTTAGAAACATCGATGAGAGAGACACATCCATCAACTGCCTCCTGCACACCCCCTACTTGGGGATGTGCCTGCAACCAAGGTACATGCCCTTGACCAGAATCGAACCTGAGACCCTTCAGTCCACAGGCCGACGCTCTATCCACTGACCCACCCCGGCCAGGGCAGCACTTGGCTTCTTGAGCGGAAGGGAAGCTGTGATGCCCCGGGCCACCCTGCAGCAGGAGATGCTGGGCCCTGGAGCGGGGCCTGGGCTGCTTCCCCGCCTTAGTCTCGCCCTCAGGCTCCCAGGCGTCAGGACTCTGCTGCCTGTTACCTGGATCGAACCTTCCTGTTCAAGTTCCTGCCGCTCCAAGTCTGAGCGTGTAGATTTTGGCCTGTGTTTCTTCAGGGAGCATATGGCTCTCCCTCCCTCTCTCTTTCTCTGTCTCTCTCTCTGAGGTAGAATAGCTCAAGTGGTCTGTTGATTCATTGCATGCCTGTCGTGACCCACGCGAGAGAATGTTCCACGTCCCCGCCCCCCCCCCACACACACACACACAAGCTCGGGTTTCTCTAGCCTCCATTTTCCCGGATGACAACTTTCCTCTCTGCCTTATTCCTGCACCCTGGGGTTGACTTGGCTTGGTACCACTCGAGAAATCATTCATCAACCATAAAAAAAATATTTAAAAAAAAAAAGTCTTCTGAATCCGTAGCTGTAACCGCCTGCGTTGGATGACAAGAAAAGGGCTATAATACTTACACAGGCCCAGGCAGACACGGGCACGGCTGTAATTAAGCAGTAAATCATCGGGTGCTGTTGGAGCACGCCTCGGATGGGATGGGGCGGAGAAGTTGAATGTCCTCACCTGCCAACAGGAATGAAAACAGAAGGAATAGCCCGGCCAAGCTTGACCAGGCAGCGCTTCGACCTGGCATGACCACAGCGCCGGAAGTGCAGAGAGCCAGGGTTCCGTGCCACGCCAGATGCTAGCTCCCTCCTCAGTGGCCAGATCAGGGCAAACACTTCCTGGTTGGCAAGGAGCAACGTTGGTTTGACTCATGCGTGAGATTCCAAGTACTCGAACGGCTCCCACTGGTGTGCCAAGGAAGCCTGCAACCTCAGGAAAACCACAAAGTTCCCATAAAGACTCCGTTCCAGAGCCTAGATCAGAAGGTGTCTTTTTTAAAAAATATATAGTTTATTGATTTTTTTTACAGAGAGGAAGGGAGAGGGATAGATAGTTAGAAACATCGAGGAGAGAGAGACATCAATCAGCTGCCTCCTACACACCCCCTACTGGGGATGTGCCTGCAACCAAGGTCCATGCCCTTGACCGGAATCGAACCTGGGACCCTTCAGTCCACAGGCGGACGCTCTATCCACTGAGCCAAACCGGTTAGGGCAGGTGCCGGTTTTTTGTGTCTGCTAATCCTCACCGGAGGATGGATGGATGGATATATATATAGGCATTGCTTTTTAGAGAGAGTAGGAAGGAGGGAGGGAGAGGGAGAGACACAGAGGAGAGAGAGAGCAACATCCATGTGAGAGACGCACACGGATTGGTTGCCTCCTGCACTCGCCCCGACAGGGGCTGGGGATTGAACCTGCAACCCAGGTGGATGCCCTGGGTGGGGAATCAAACCTTTGAGTGAGTGGGCCGATGCTCCGACTGCTGAGCCACACCGGCCAGGGCAGAAGGTGCAGGTTTGGTGGCTGGGTCCGCCGTCGTCGGTTAACCAGGATCTGAAGGCACGGTGGCTCCCGGCTGCGGCCTCCAAGGCCCGTTGCTGGCATCTGTCCCTGCCCAGGGACACCACGGTGGGTGGCCCGTGATTCCTGACTCGGACTCCAGGAAAACAAACAGGCGGCGAAGGAGGCCCTGACTCTCGGTCCCCAGCTGCCCTTTGAGCCCCGTTCAGGACAGGCTTCCACGGGAGATGGCCTCTCTCCTCAGCAGGTGGGAACCATGGGGGTTTATGGACGCCTCCTCCCCTCCTGACTTTTATGGAAACGCGTCCCCAGGTATCACGAGGCCTTTGGAGTCCACCAGGGAGAGGCCGTGGAGATCCCATAGCCAAACCCCAGGTTTTTTAGTGCCTTCTTCTAGAACGCTCCAAGGTGAAGGGGTCAAAGGGTCCGTCACAGCCCACAGGGTGCTACGTCTGTTGTCACAGCGTGTCGTAGCGCCACAGTCAGAAGCTTGTTCTCTCTGAGTGGCCCCTGACCACCTGGCAGCTGGAGCATCCCCTGGAATTCGTTAGAAATGCAAGTTCCCAGGCCCCGGCTCAGACCCACAGAGTCGGAAACCCTGGGGCTGGGGCCCCGCGATGCCCTGACAGCTACTTCAGATGGCGCTCAAGTTTGAGAACCTCTGGTCTCCAAGAAAAACATGTATTTCCATAGGGAGGAAGTGGGGGGGGGGGGCGTTACTGTCTGCCTGAGTGTGCTTACTATTTCTATAGTCATTCCTAACCCTTCTTTTTTAAAAAAAAATATAGTTTATTGATTTTTTACAGAGAGAAAGGGAGAGGGATAGGAGTTAGAAACACCGATGAGAGAGAAACATCGATCAGCTGCCTCCTGCACACTCCCCACCGGGGATGTGCCCGCAACCAAGGTACATGCCCTTGACCGGAATCGAACCCGGGACCCTTGAGTCCGCAGGCCAACGCTCTATCCACTGAGCAACACCAACTAGGGCCCTAACCCTTCTTTACAGCTTAGTTTTTTAGCTGGTTTGGCTCAGTGGATAGCGCGTTGGCCTGCGGACTGAAGGGTCCCGGGTTCGATTCCAGTCAAGGGCACATACCCGGGTGGCAGGCTCCATCCCCAATAGGGGGCATGCAGAAGGCAGCCAATCAATGGTTCTCCCTTATCATTGATGTTTCTATCTCTCCCTCCCGCTCCCTTCTTCTCTGAAATCAATAAAAACATTTTTTAAAAAAAGAAAATTAGAAATGACCTTCATTTGCCCTCTTGACCAAGAGGAGGAGGATGACGTAGGAGCAGGACCTTCTCTTCTCACCTGTCCTTCATCTCATGGTGGAACCAAGATCCTCGCAGCGCAAGGCCTTCCTGCGGGTCCCAGGCCCCTCAGGCCCCCAACCCAGGGAGCTTCCCGGGCCATTCGGAAGGGCCAGGCCAGCCGAGGTCAGGGACACAAAGGCTTGGCTGCTGTCCCACAGGAAACAGATTCTGGGAGTGTGCTCAGGACCCCGCCTGGCCTCGGGGGAGCCCGCCAGCTCGGGAAACACCTGACCCACATTAGGGGGGGAGAAGGGGGAGATTGGGGCCACGCAAAGCAAGAGCACATGTCCTCAGTGGCCTTCCCTGGGGTTGTGAGCACAAGAAAATGGCGAGGCCGGTGAGCCAGAGGTCCTGGAGCCCTTGTCGGCGGAAGGCAGAGGACCCAGACTATTCGCAACACATGCCCCGTATTTATGTATTACACGGGGGGTGACATTTTCCTATTTATCTTTCTGCCTTCTACCAATCCAGCTGCCGGGGCGTGTCTAGTGACACCCTCTGCCATTGTGTGTGGAGACGAGTCACCTGCTTTATTGAAACACCTGGGGAAGGACAGTCTAGTGGTTAGGCCTGGCGATCCAGACAGACGGGCTCTGCATGAACCAGCTGTTGGGACTTGGGGAAATTACTTAATCTCTTTGGGCCCCAGGTTTCCACACGGAAAAAAAAAAAAAATGAGTAATCGTAGTGGTTACCTTGTGAGCCTCATAGGAGATCATCTCATTCTATTGGTATGTAGTCAGCGCTGCAAACACCCCACGACCCCAAACACATCCTCAACCTGTCTTTTTGTTTCCTAAGATTTTTAAATGGGTTTTGAGAGGGAGAGAGAGAGAAAGGGAGAAGGAGAGAGAAACATTGATGTAGGCTGCCTCTTGCTCACCCCCTACAGAGATCAAGCCTGAAACGCAGGCATGTGCCCTCACCGGGGAATGGGACTGGCCACCTATTGGTGCCCGGGACAATGCCCCACCCATTGAGCCGCCCTGGCCAGGGCAGATCCCGCCCCCTCTTGCATCTCTGGTTCTGTCACTCTGCTCTGTGGGGTCCTTCTTGTCCAGCCCCCACAGACACAGATATTGCTTGTGCCTCCTTATCCTCCAGAGTTCATTCACCTTCAATGTCACTTCGTCCATAGAGCACCTCTCAGCCACTCAGTACTGTGGTTTCTGTTCGTTTGCTTCATTTTAAAATATGTTTTTATTGATATTTTAGAGAGAGAGGAAGGGAGAGTGAGAGAGAGACAGAAACATCAGTGATGAGAGAGAATCATGGACCGGCTGCCTCCTGCACACCCCACACTGGCAATGGAGCCCACAACCCGGGCCTGTGGCCTGACTGGGAATCGAACCCGCGACCTCCTGGTTCATAGGTCAATGCTCAACCCCTGAGCCTTGCCGGTCAGGCTAGTCTAGTCATTGTTAACTTGTGAAAAGGGTATCCTGGTGTATGTAATCCTTTGGAGTTTATTTTTTAAATTTAATATGTTGCCACAATTCCATCGTATCGTTGCATGTAGCTGTCATTCATGTTGTAACTGTTGAATCGTATTCCATTATGGGAATAAAGCACAGCTTATCCGTCCGCTCTTCTCTTGATGGGCATTTGGGTTGTTTGGGGTTTTGGTTACTGTGAACGGGAGACAGGGTGGTTGTACAAGAAGGTCCGCAAGGAGCAAAATCCTATATCCTAAACGGCTAATATGCAAATTGTCCCCTCGGGAGTTCGCTGTGATGCGCGCTGACCACCAGGGGGCAGTGCGGAATGAAGGAAGACCCTGGCCAGCGGCCGGCAGCTAGGGGAAGGAAAGCCCGGATCGGCCCTGATCGCCAGCCAGGCCTAGGGACCCTACCCATGCATGAATTTCATGCACTGGGCCTCTAGTCTATTATAAAGAAACGGTGACTAATACAGTGCAGTACTTACCCAGGGACAAAATGACAAGTGGGATAGGATGGGATGGTGTGAAATTTTGCCATGTGTCAGAGGTGGAATTTCAGACTAGTGGGGAAAGGAGAGACTATTCAATAAATGGGCTTGGCAAAAATGATTATGCCTTTGAAAAAGGAGGAAACGAAATCCCTAACTCAGATCATGAATAAAAATCCACACCAAATGGATCAAGAACTTAAGTATCAAAACAAAACATAAAAAATGCAGGTGACTTGTCCTGGCTGGTTTGGCTCAGTGGATGGAGTGTCGGCCCCCCGGACTGAAGGGTCCCGGGTTTGATGCCGGTCAAGGGCACATGCCTGGGTTGTGGGCTCGATCCCCAGTAGGGGGCGTGCAGGAGGCGGCTGATCCATGATTCTCTCTCCTCATTGATGTTTCTATCTCTCTCTTCCTCTACCTTCCTCTCTGAAATCAATAAAAATATATTTAAAAAAATACGGGTGACTCTTTTAGACCTTGGAATTGGAAAAGACTTCTTGAATAAAACACACAAAAAACCCTGTATCTAAAAAGGAGAAACTGATATTAAAAGTCAGAACATTTGTTTGCCTATGGATGTTATGCAAACAATCTCCAGGACTAAAGATCGTTCTGCTGCGTTTAACCCCACCCTCACAATAAATCCCGTTTATAATCTGAGATTAGATTTAAATATACATAAGACTTCAGATGACTCTGTAGAGCATTGTTTCCTTCGAACGGTAAGTCTTATTGGTGCCCAGGTGTTCCCTCTTGCTTCCTGGTTGCTCTCACTCCCACTTGGAATATGAACTTCGGAGTGTTTGCAGGCTGGAAGCAGGACTTTATCTCCACCCCCAAAATAAAAATCCTCAGGTTCTGAAAAATTAAGTCTCCACAGAGGCTAGTGACAATAAACACTCCTTCCTCAAATGTTTATTGAGCACCAACTACCTGTCGCACACTGTGCTAGAAGCACAGAAATAATTAAGATACAGGCCTGGTCCATACAAAATCCTTCACTACCCTCTGTCACGGGAAGATAAGGAGATGACGGTGCTTTTGTCCCTGGGTTAGAATTGTCGTGGGCAGAAGAAATCTGGGGCCTTGGGGGTGGTAAGCACACAATGGAGTATACAGATGTTGTAGTTTTTTTCGTTGTGTACCTGAAATGTATATGCTGTTATTAACCAGTTACCCCAAGAAATTTAAGGGGGGAAAAAGAGTTGCCTGGCTGGTGTGGCTCAGTGGTTGAGCATCAACCTTGGAACCAGGAGGTCACTGTTCAATTCCCGATCAGGGCACATGCCTGGGTTGCGGGCTACATCCCTAGTAGGGGGTGTGCAGGAGGCAGCCGATCAATGATTCTCTCTCATCACTGATGTCTCTCTCTCTCTCTTTCTCTCTCCCCCCATTCCTTTCTGAAATCAATAAAATCAATCAATGAATCAATAGAGTTGTTGCAGCGTCTACTAGGGCACCGAGGAAGGGCCGGAAATGCTGAGGATAGATAGGCATAGGAGAAGCTTGAAATCTGAGCAAAGATATAAAGGAGTGAACAATGAGGTGAGTATAGGGAAGCACAGAGTCGGATGAGGCGCCTAAGTGAGACCAAGAAGTCACCTTAATGAGGCAGGGGCCAGTTTGGGCCTTTGAACTTCCGCTAGAGGCTCCCGGCTGCCCTTGGAGAAATTGAGGCAAGAGAGTGACATCATTAAACTTGGTCTAAACTTGGTTTCAGGGCGATCACTCTGGGTGGAGGGGTTGGATGACGGTGGCAGGAAGCTCACCCAGGCCCTGAGACCAGGATGGCCAAAACGAGGCATCAGCATTAGGGGCGGGAGGGCTGGGAGAGAGGTGCGAAGGATCTGGACATGGATCAGATTTGGGGCGTCACGAAGCATGGGAATCTGCAATGACTTGCAATTTTGCAAATGAAGCCTGCGTAGCAAGAGGGTAGTCACTGAGTCAGGGAATACTACCGATGAAGCAAGCTTAAGGGGGGAAAGACATTGACCTTGAGATGCTGTGGGACATCCAGATGACAGAGAGCTGACAAGGCGCCCAGGTGAGGGAAGGGGCAGAGCAAGCAGGGAGAACACCTCCCCTCCCCCCGCCCCCCTCCACCACCACCACCAAGGGACATCCCAGAGGGCGGGGTGCTGGGGATTGAGAGTGGGAGTGCCTGAAGGACACAGGATTGAGGAGGGATTTTAGGTTTCAGACGTGTGAAGCAGAAAGATGCCTCTGGACTGCAAGAGCGAAGCCAGCAGAAGTGGAATGGTTCAAAATATCTGACGGACGGGTCGCGTCTTTCTGCCTTACATCTTGCGAGTGTTGACATTTCAAAGACAAGATCGCAGTGATTCCAAGAAGCCACTCTTCCCCTAAAATACGTCCTAGACGGTATCTGAATTGTAACATAGACCAGCCTGCCTCCCGGCCAACAAACATCCATTTCCAACGCGCAAACAAGGCCTAGGTCCAATATTGTGAGAATCACACAAAGGAGTGTAAGCCGGGATGACAGTGCAGGCCTGATGTCTTCATCCACATCTGCGCTTCATGAATATTATGACAGCATCCAGCCCTTCTCATTGGGTTCCCTATTTACACAGATCGATGACGCAAACACGCAAGCCTTTTCCAGATTCATGCAGATAATAGCAGAGGATCATTATGAATTCATAACAGACCTTGGCAGGCTGCGCATGGAGCCCAGATATACACAGGGAAAGGCAAAGAGAAGGAATCTGGCAAGAAGTACATTGAAGATAGACTCAGCAGACCCCGGCCGGTGTGGCTCAGTGGTTGAGCATCGACTTATGAACCAGGAGGTCACGGTTCCATCCGTGGTCAGGGCACATGCCCAGGTTGGAGACTCCATCCCCAGTGTGGGGCTTGTGGGAGCAGCCGATCCATGATTCTCTCTCATTACTGATGTTTCTATCTCTCTCTCTCTCTCTCCCTTCTTCTCTGAAATCAATGTTTTTAAAAAAGAATAATTTTGATTTATCATGGTGTTAGAACAGCTGGAGCACAGGCTGTTGCCCTTTTGATCTTGGTTTATCTCTGCCCAGTCTCACCTCTGTTTTCCTGCGCTTAGGAAGCAAGAAATAGAGTTAAGTTGAATGGAACAACCCACTCACTTTGCGGGTCTCTCACTCTGCAGGGTGAGCTATGAAGATACAGAGGCTCATCTTGACACAGTAAATCCCTTTGTATTTATTGACTCTGCGCATGGGCACGAAAAAGACAAGTTAGCACCGTATTCTCCAAGAGGCAGAAAGAAGAAAGACTAAAAAAAAAAAAAAAAGACTTAGCTCATCAGCATGGGTCCTAACAAGAAAAATATAGCCCTAGCTGGTTTGGCTCAGTGGATAGAGCACCGCCGGCCTGCAGACCAAAGGGTCCCGGGTTCGATTCTGATCGAGGGTACGTGCCTTGGTTCCAGGCTCCTTGGGCCCTGGCCCCGGTCGGAGGCAACCAATCGATGTGTTTCTCTCTCATCGATGTTTCTCTCTGTCTCTCCCTCTCTCTTCCACGTTCCCTAAAAATCGATGGGAAATATGCTCGGGTGAGGATTAACAAAAAAACATACAAAAGAAAGGAAGGAAGAAGGAAAGAAACGGTAAAGTGGATATTGATGGCATTTGGAGAAAAAAACGTGTTTGTTTTTATGAATTAAAATGCATTGAGCTCCAGAATCCCCTCCAGATTTTATCTGGAAATCTCTCTAGTATTTATTTTTGAATGCTAGTCCTAGGGCATGCTTGCCTTGCAATCGGTGTAAGGTTTATGACATATTGGATTTAATAAGGATAGAATTTCTCGGGGCTTTTTAAAATCATGTTAATGAACTTTGTGAATCTCTAAAAGGGGCATATGGATGGGAGTGTCCCCAAACTCATTTGAAAATGATCTCCTTATAATAGCGCATGGTGGCGACCTAGCCCTTCTTGAAACACACTTTGGGGAATGGCGTTCTGATGGAATATTAATATCATGTTGAGACCGTGGGTGAAGTTTCTGAACCTCCTAAGAGCAGCACAAAAGGAGAATTATGGCCCTAACCGGTGTGGTTCAGTGGATAGAGCGTCGGCCTGCGGACTCAAGGGTCCCAGGTTCGATTCCGGTCAAGGGCTTGTACCTTGGTTGCGGGCACATCCTCAGTGCGGAGTGTGCAGGAGGCAGCTGATCGATGTTTCTGACTCTCTATCCCGGGGGGGGGGGGGGGGGGGTGGAGGGGGAAATTGTTTATTTGTACACGGGCAGTTTGTCTTGTCCTCTGTTTGAAATATATTAAAGTAGAAAAGTAGCCCTAAGCCGGTTTGGCTCAGCGGATAGAGCGTGAGCCTGCGGACTGAAGGGTCCCGGGTTCGATTCCCGTCAAGGGCACAGGCCCAGGTTGCAGGTTTGAGCCCCAGCAGGGGGAAGGCAGGAGGCAGCCGATCAAGGACTCTCTCTCATCACTGATGTTTCTATCTCTTCCCCCTCTCTGCTCCTTTCTGAAATCAATAAAAATATATTATTTTTTAAAAAATACAAAAGCAAACAAACAAGACCAAGAAAAAAATGTAGGAAGGAGGACAACCAGGACAGCTCTGGAAACCCGAGTTGTCGTGATCGTGCAAACCAGGGATGACCCGGGGCGATCAGGAGCCATGGCATTGCTTGATGCAGGTCCACGCTGAGCGAGCATCCTCGCTTCTTGCTGATGCCACAAAGAGGTGAGCTTCTACGTTCAGCACTGCCTGTGGGCCCCCCATTTTATCCCTGCCCCCCGTCTCCTCCCTTCTCAGGCTTCCTCCCAGCGGCAGTGCTACACACAAGCCGCTTCCACCTCTCAACCCCACCTCGTCCCTGACGTGTCTCCTTTTCCTTTGTCCAATAGAGAAAGGAGGGAGGAGCTGTGCTTTCTCTGGCAGCCAAACCTCTCCCTTCCTGGTAGCTCCCACCTCCCACCTCCCACGCCATCCACTACCCAGTGGGGACCACACAGCTCTGATCCCCAAGCTGTTTTTCCATCCGACATGCCGACCTCCTTGTTCCCGGGGCCTGGAGCCACCTAGGGGGTGACGCTCGGCGGCTTGGGAGTGTATAGCAGTTTTGGTGGCCCGGGAGCAGTCCTCCTGGACCGTTGCCTTTTGTCGTAAAGGCGACATGAACAGTCTCCTGGGAGCACAGACATGGCTGAAAACGCAGATGTGCAACAGTGCTTTGTCACACGCGGAGACAGCCTGAGCTCGCGAGTCGGGGAGCTTTGGTGTCGTTTCTGGAAATGCCCAGCGCGCAGAGCTCTGCTTCCTGTCCTTGCAGACCAGCGTGACATGTGGACTCCACGGAGCCCCTGCCACATCAATACTGCGCTGCCATTTCCTGGCGATGAACCATGATCCCACAGCGCCTCAGGATGCTCGCACGGGGTCCTCCTCGTGCCAGCTCAACCAGTCCTCAAACAGCAAATGCACGGCCCGCGCCGCGTGGCTCAGGGGCTGAGCATCGACCTAGGGACCAGGAGGCTGCAGCTCAGTTCCTGGTCAGGGCACATGCCCGGGTTGCAGTCTCGGTCCCCACAGCGGGGCGTGCAGGAGGCAGCCGATCCATGATTCTCTCTCATCATTGCTGTTTCTATCTCTCTTGTTCTCTCTGAAATCAATAAAAAAAATTTTTTTAAAGCAAATATAGCCCTAGCCGGTTTGGCTCAGTGGATAGAGCATTGGCCTGTGGACTGAAGGGTCCCGGGTTCAATTCCAGTCAAGGGCACATGCCTAGGTTGTGGGCTCCATCCCTAGTAAGGGGCGTGCAGGAGATAGCCAATCAATGACTCTCTTTCATCATCGATGTTTCCTTCTCCCTCTCCCTTCCTCTCTGAAATCAATAAAAATATATAGTATTAAAAAAAAAGCAAATGTACAGCTATTGGAGAAGATGAGTCAAGCTTTTGGAGAAGATGAGTAAGAACAAAGCCAGTGTGGTTTACTGGAACTAAACCAGGAGAATAGTTACACTGTTTTATCATTATTATTTTATATACCGGTATATATTTTTTATTGATTTCAGAGAGAAAGGGAGAGAGAGACAAACATCAATGATGAGCAAGAACCAGATTGGCTGCCTCCTGCACATCCCCCACTGGGGGTGGGGGCGGGGATTGAGCTGGCAACCCAGGCATGTGCCCCGGCCAGAATCGAACCCAGGACCCTTCAGCTCGCAGGCCAATGCTCTATCCACTGAGCCAAACCGATCAGGGCTACACTGCTTTGATAGTATAGGAACTGGCCCCCACCCACTTCGCACTTAGTTGTTACAATCCTACAGGTATGTGTCTTCCTGTCCCTTCTCTACCTGACACTAGGAGGTGGGGAAGGTATCAGGAGATGTCTCCATTTTTCCATCACCACTGACCAGCCTGGCCACATAACACCGTCTACTGGACACCACCACAAACTCTCAGCCGCCCAGCTAATCAGCCGTCTTTCTCGATTTTTTTCCACTGATGTGACTGGTGTTCTCGGCCAGGGCCCTCATTTTCAGCCCCTCAATTTCCTCATTGTTCAAGTGAACTGAATGACCGATCCAGGTTGAATTTTGCTTCCTTCGTAGAGAATGTGTTATATTAGCGCAAAATAAATGTCTTCAGATGTCTATTGGAAATAATTAGACCTTAGTCATTCATCAGATGTCTAATATTTATTTAGTGTCTTTAGAGCTACGTGCTTATTGTGAAGGTTTAGCAACAGATGATCTATAGCCCTAGCTGGTTTGGCTCAGTGGATAGGGCATCCGCGTGTGGACTGAAGGGTCCGCGGGTTCGATTCCAGCCAAGGGCACGTGCCTGAGTTTGGAGCTGGATCCCCAGTAGGGGGCGTGCAGGAGGCAGCCGATCAGTGATTCTCCTCATTGATGTTTCCATCTCTCTCTCCCTCTTCCCTTCCTCTCTGAAATCAATAAAAATCTTTAGAAACAACAACACAGATGCTATAGTTATTGTTCAGGAAATGCATGTTTCTGAAAATAGCAGTAGTCTTTCCATATTTTCGATGACAAGTGCCCATTCAGTCACTTGTTCCTTTTTAAACAGTAAGGATGAAAAGCGAAGGACTTCATTCAGGTGTCCGGTTAGGCAAGGGCTCCGCACAACGTTCGCGATCCACAACGAGGCCCCTTCCCTCCCACGCTCCTTCCTGCGCCGAGCGCCACGAAGACGGCAGAACCTCTGCCTCCACGGGCCTCGGGGGTCCGTTCCCGCGCGCGCCGCCCGCCGCAGGGAAGGGTTCCTCCGTTTCTTTGTTGCTTTCCCCTTGGCATCGCGTTCCCTTGGGCCGAGCATCTCAGCAGAGCATTCGCGCCTGTGCTCAGCGGGCACAGATGCCTCCCAATCACCCTCCTATCTCGCCTCCAGTGGGTGTGCTGTTTTTTTTTTTAATTGTTCAGGATTTTAGACACAGCCTAACCCCGGCTTATTAAATTATTAAAGGACTCCAGATTCCCAGAGCCTTCAAGTCACGCTGGGCAGAGCTGCGCGAGCGCGTTTCCATGGCGCCGGGGAAGCGTTCCGGCCGGGCTCAGCGGGCCGCGTCGCCGGAAGCGCCTCTCCTGCCATCGCCTGGCACCGGGGAGGGGATGGGGGGGGGGGGCGGGCCTCGTTGTGAAATATTTTGGAAACAAGAGCTGAAGTAGCGACCACGCCGAGCGCGAACAGGCGGAAGTAAGGAGCCAAGGAGCGAGGCTGGCCGGAAGCCAGAGGCTGGCAGTTTCTGCCGAGGAAGAGGCGGCGCGGTAAACCCGGAGGGAAAACCACGCGGGGCCGTTGTGTCGAGGCCTCCAGCGGTCGTTTCCTTACCCCCTCGGGGAGGGGGAGCTCCCCGGGGCCGAGGAAGCAGGCGCCCCCCCCCAAAAAAAAACCGTTTCCGGGACCGCAGCCTCTCCCCTCCCGCCCCAGGAGCAGTGACCCAAAAATAGCCGCACAGATGTGAGGACCAGGGCCAGAGCCCGCGGCTCGGGGCGGTGCCCCGTTACCGCCTTATCGCGGACAGCCGGAGCCTGGAAACCTAACCCCGCGCCAGCCTTTTATACGGGGTCCCTGGAGCCCCGCCCTAGCAACCGCCCCTAGCAACGCCTCGGCCGAGCGCTCCGCGCGCTATCGGCCTCCGCCAGGCTCTTCCTGTTCGCCTCCCTCTGCCAGCTCGGCTCCGCGGCCGGGGAACCACGTGACCCTCCCCAGGGGAGGGGCGGGGCGAGCGGAAGACCTGAGGGGCGGGGCGCCGGGCGGCTGGGTGACGTCGTCAAGAGGCGCCCGGGGCCAGTTGTGTCGCAGAGGCTCGGGGAGCCTCTGTTTCCGGGACTTGGGTGAAATGGCGGAGGCGGTGGCGGCGGCGCTCGTGTGGATTCGCGGCCCCGGCGTTGGGTGCAGGGCGGTGCGGGATGTCTGGGCCGCGGGCTCCGTCCAAGACCTTATCCACCGCCAATGCCAAGACCAGGTGAGGTTCGTGGTTCCCGGAAGGAGGGGGAAAGAGCCGGACAGGGGAGCGGATGGGATGCGAGAGGGTCTACCTGGAGCGTTTGGTTCCTTGGGGCGTTCGGTTTCTTAAGGCTGAGGGTTCCTCCGACTTCAGGTGCTTCAAACTGACGCAGAGGCTTCCCTTTGCTTTCTGGTGGTGGTGGTGGTGGTGGTCTCACCCCACAGAAAAGGGGAAAACTCCGCTCACCGGCGCCTGGTCCAGCCCTCAGTCCGGACTAACAAGGAAACGCTTTGGGATTCCGTGTTTTCCTTCCTAAATGGGGCATTGGGACCGGAGGGCTTTGGAGACTCCTTTTGCTACATTCCTTCTGTGCTTGAATATAGTCACATTGTGTCCACAGATCAAACATGCCCGCGAGCTCCGACCTGGAGGGGAAGGACATCCCATCCGCACGCAGGCCAGAGGGTGGGAGGGGAGGGGTTCACCTGGTCGCTCACCGGGTGGGGCAGCCAGGCACACGCGTCTGCTGAGGGTATGGATGCTTGGCTTCTTAGGGCCGCTCATTAAAAACAGGATTTCATTTCGAGAGAGGGAGCGGGAGAGAGAATCGTAGCTTGGGCTGCCTCCTGCACCCCCCACACTTTGCGGGGGTCGAGCCCACAACCAGGGCGGGTGGCCTGATCTGGAAGCGAATGGTCGATGCTGGTGTGGAGCAGGGCCTGGTATTGAGATGTTTTTCCGAATTAACTTAATAGTCGCCTTTGTCCCTGCATGTTTTTGAGAAACCTGTGTTGGACTTCGGAAGTTCCACGGGTGGTTTCCTTAATTATTAAGCAAGCAAGCTTTTACCAGCTAAGATATTCAACCTGTTCAGTTATCTAAAAGAATTAATGGGGTGGTCTCCCTGAATCTGATTTTAATGTTGGCTGTTGATCTAAAATTGTTTTTCTTTTCTTTTTTAAAGTTTTAAAAATATGTATTTTTGTTGGTTTCGGAGAGGAAAGGGGAGAGAGAGACAGGCAGACAGACATCGATGAGAGAATCATTGATGGGCTGCCTCCTGCGCGCCCCGCACTGAGGGTTGAGCCCACAACCCGGGCGTGTGCCCTTGACCGGAATCGAACTTATGACCTTTCAGTCCACAGGCCGATGCTCTGTCCACTGAGCTAAACCAGCTAGGGCTTGTTTTTCTTTATAACCACACCTCATCCTTGCTTCCTTAGGCTGTTTCCTCTGCTCACATGTCTGAACCAAATCTTGGACAGATTCCATGGAAAAGCAATGTGTGTTTGCAAATAAGTGTTTTTTCAGCTTCCCCCTTTTTCTTCCTACACTGCAATCCAATATAAAAAAAAACAAAACTGTCAGATCTGTTTTTGACCCTCTGAATGGGTAAATATTTATAGTTGGATTTTTTTTTCATGAAGCATTCCATATTTATTTATTTTTCAATAGTTGACTTTGGGTTTTTATTTAATGTTTAAATCTTGATTGTTGAAACTGTTACATATGTCCCCTTTTTTATCCTATTCTAGCCTGCCCCCACCTCCTGCCCCAGGCCTTCACCACCCTATTTGTCTGCGAATATATGCACACGAGTGCTTTGGTTGATCTCCCCCCCCTCCACCTTCCCCCTGACCCTAATAGTTGGATTTTAATGTCTCTGTTAATAACTTTTTAAGTCGTGAGTAGTTTTCAAACAGTTGATCCAAGATGTGACCAGAAGAAAAAAACACTTAATGTTTGTTGAATGAATGAATGGTTCCCATTGAGATAGCGGAGTGGTGTGGTTCAGAATGCACATTCATAGTTTCCACTTCAGGAAGAGACCAGTAATGGACTTGTCCTCGCTGCTGGTGTGGAGATCCCTTCTTCCTTCACGTCGTAAATTTAATCGTGTGCTTCCTAGGTTCCATGTAACGTGGGAGAACACGTCTCTATTGTCTTAAGTTTACAGCATCAAATACAGGTTCAGAAAGACTCACCGTTTTTATAATTTCCTTTCACCACTTGATCTGAGAACACACAGTGGCTTTGGGGGTGCTTGGGCTTCTGCAGTGATTGGCTGTCATTCAGTGGGGTGCCCAGCAGAACAGACAAGCGCTGGCTGCCTGTTGGCCCTAAAACGGTTGAAGCTTATATACGGATATTCAAAACCAGACCCATGTCTTTTCCTTCCGCTCTTCTTGGCCTTTTACCTACACTTTTTAGGATGGATATTTTCACTTTTAAACTTGGGGCGCGGGGGGGGGTGGTACTCATGATTTTATTTTTACCCAAAAGACGAAAACTTCTCCTATATATCGTGACTAGGTATCAGGAAAAAATTGGTCGCAGAATACATCATATGAAGTGATTATTTTTCTTTTACTGGTTTTACTTGTTTATTTTATTTTTTGTTTTCAATTAAACAAGTGTTAATTGAACACACTGCCTGCTTGTCGCTGGCGTAATAAAAAGACAACACGCTAGGACCCTTCCTGCAAAGAACTTGTATTTGCCCGTAAACAGCGTTCTTAAAAGCCCTGTTTGTCTCCAGGGTGTCCCCGTGGAATGCTTCTTCGTGAGACGCGACGGCTTGCTGGCTGACGCCAGTGACCCAGTGCAGCATGGAGCTGTTTATAGTTTGGAGCCCAGACTTCGCGGTGGAAAAGGAGGTAGGACATGAGTGTCGCCTGCTTGCCGAGTTGTGTCACCTCTGCAGGTGCATTAAATGAAGAAACTCCTTGTTCTCTGCTGTGCCAGCCTTCTGTTTTGCCTTATGGAATCCTTTACTTCCCTGGTTTTGAATGTCTTCTCTGTTCTTTTTGAGGGAGATGCTTTGTGATGTAGATATAGTTCCCACTTTCTCCAGCTGGGAGGATTGATGGAGAGAGACGATCCTTGTTCTGGCCGATTTGCTGAAGAAAGCGTGTACAGCATCCAAATCCACTTTGATGAAGATTTGGTCTCGTTACTGTATTTCCAAGGGCAGTCTTACGTCACTTTGTGAAATACAAGCGCTTATATGTTGGGGTAGATTAAGGTCCCGGTTGTATTAACACATCTGAGAAAAGAGAAGAAACTAGATGAGCAAAAACTAAATATGCACAGTCCCTCGTCTTTCTCCTGATGCACTAATATGCAATCCCTGAGCTTTCTCAAAATCTACAGTGATTTTTCAGAGAGCTGATATCTCAGAGTATAATCATCCTGCTGTTTGAAATTGTGTCAATGAGAATGAAGTTTGTGATATCAGCCAGTATCACTTTAAAAATTGTCTTTCCTTTTAATCTCTATATGCTTTTTAGAGTTCCTAATCTGGGAATCTTGTGAGGCTTTTTTTTGGGGGGAGGGGGGGCTGGGTACAGGCTTTTACAGTATCTCAGTGGTGCAGGTGCAGTATTTCAGAAATGGAAGAGGAAGCAGGAAAGGCGTGAGATTGAATCAAGTTCACTTTTATCTTTGTTCCCTGGGTTCAAATCTTGGTGTCTCATTTCCTTTATGAAAAAAGAAAAGAAGCCCTAACCAGTGTGGGTCAGTGGATAGAGCGTCGGCCTGTGGACTCGGGTCCCAGGTTCGATTCCGGTCAAGGGCGTGTACCTTGTTGTGGGCACATCCCCAGTGGGAGGTGTGTAGGAGGCAGCTGATTGATGTTTCTCATCCAGGTTTCTAATTCTCTCTCTCCCCCTTCCTTTCTGTAAAAAGTTAATAAAATGTACTTTTTTTTTTTTAAAAAGAAAAAGCAAGCAGAGATCACCTTTGATTTTGTGGTGCATCACTGTTTCCACGAGTTCAGCACTTCCCATCCTGAGTGCTTTTTAACCCGCTCTCCCCACATGCCTTTGCTCAGGCTTTGGGTCTATGCTCCGAGCACTCGGCGCGCAGATTGAGAAGACAACCAATCGAGAAGCTTGCCGGGACCTCAGTGGCAGGAGACTACGAGATGTCAATCATGAAAAAGCGTAAGATACCGTTTGTGTTTCTAAATATATTTTTATTGCTATCGGAGAGGAAGTGAGAGGGGGAGAAAGATAGACACATCAATGATGAGAGAGCATCATTGATCGACTTCCTACTGGGGTGTGAGCCCGCAACCTGGACACGTGCCCTGCCCGGGAATCGAACTGTGACCTCCTGGCTCATGGGTTGATGCTCAACTACTGAGCCACACCAGTCAGGCTGTTTTTGTTTTATAAGAGAGAAACATACTTTGCTATCAGTGGTGATGATACACGTGCCATGCATATCAGAAATAGAAACTTGTGTTCTGATTTATTGTTACCAGATTTTACCTTTTCCATAGTTTAAAGCATATTTTTAAATATATTTTATTGATTTTTCACAGAGAGGAAGAGAGAGGGATAGAGAGTTAGAAACATCGATGAGAGAGAAACATCGATCAGCTGCCTCCTGCACACTCCCTACTGGGGATGTGCCCACAACCAAGGTCCATGCCCTTGATTGGAATTGAACCTGGGACCTTTCAGTCCGCAGGCCGACACTCCATCCACTGAGCCACACGGGTCAGGGCCTTTTCCATAATTTAATAATTATCTCTAGGTCTCAGTTAAGTCCATGACCGTGAGCTGGTAGTAAGTGTGGCACACCTTCCTGAGGGAACAGCACAGTGTGAGCAAGAGTGCATTTCTTCGTTGGGGGAGGAAATACGTATAAGGTAGCCATTCAGTTGCATCTCGTTCTCTCCCACCCGCAGGATGGCTGAATGGGTGAAGCAACAAGCTGAGCGAGAAGCCGAAAAGGAGCAGAAGCGCTTGGAACGACTGCAGCGGAAGCTGGCGGAGCCCAGGCACTGCTTCACCAACCCCGACTACCAGCAGCAGTGCCACGAGATGGCCGAGCGCCTGGAGGATTCCGTCCTCAAAGGTGCGGGTGCGGGTCCCTAGGTGTGGGCAGTAGGTACCCTGAGCCAGCTCTTCCTGACGGTCCCACTGAACACAGAGAGGGTTCTTCAGTGTGTTTGGGTCACAGACCTCTGAGGATCTCTCTGTTGTTGTTGTTGTTGTTAATTCTCATCCAAGGATATTTTTCAATTGATGTGTTTTTCTTTGCTCATTTTTCTATCTTTTTTCCATTGATTTTTAAAAAAATTTTTTAAAAATATATTTTATGATTTTTTTTACGGAGAGGAAGGGAGAGGGATAGAGAGTTAGAAACATCAGTGAGAGAGAAACATCCATCAGCTGCCTCCTGCACACCCCTATTGGGGATGTGCCCGCAACCAAGCCCTTGACCAGAATCAAACCTGGGACCCTTGAGTCCGCAGGCCAACACTATTCACTGAGCCACACCGGCCAGGGCTTCATTAATTTTTAGAGAGAGTGAAAGGGAAGAGGGCGGGGAGAGAGAGGGAAACATTGATTGGTTGCCTCCCGCTCGAGGCCCCAATTAGGGCCGGGATAGAGCCTGCAACCAAGCTACGTGCCTTTGACTGCATTTGAAACCAGGACCCTTCAGTTCGTGGGCCGGGCCGGACCTCTGAGATCTGATGCACCCTCTCCCCTCAATATCGATCACAGGGTATCTTACAGCCCAGAAAAAAAAAGACCTCAGACCCACGTAACATTTGGTCTCCTTAATGCCTGAACCCCGTGGTCCCCAGTGAAGAACAGTTTTTGTGCTTAATCAGGGTAAGTTAAGTCTTTCGGAGGTGCCTAGAGCTGAACATATCTGCTTCCAGTTTTAGGTTAGTTTTTGTTTTTTTTAATGGTTTTTAGTAAGAATGATTGCCATGAACTTTTATTAGAATCCAGAGCATTATGCTAGAGCAGTTGTGGGTACCATTGAATAAGAAGGAATCCTTTCCGTCAAAAAGGTTCTGACACACCAAGGGAAAGACAAACGCATGCAATAATTAGGTGTGGGGAGGGCAAGGCCTGACCCTGTGGGCCTCAAAGTGGACAAGTTGGACATTGGTGCTTTAAAATGCTGGTTCCATGGTTTGGCTCAGTGGATAGAGCATCAGCCTGCGGAGTGAAGGGTCCCAGGTTCGAGTCCGGTCAAGGGCATGTAGCTTGGTTGTGGGTACATCCCCAGTTGGGAGTGTGCAGGAGGCAGATGATCGATGTTTCTCTCTCACTGATGTTTCTAACTCTGTTTCTCTCCCTTCCTCTCTGTAAAAAATCAATAAAATATATTTTTTAAAAAATAAAATAAAATGCTGGTTCCAGGTCCGGCATGTGTACTGTTGTACATCGGTGTATGTTGGAGGTTAATTTCGTTTTCGCCATCTTGAATATGATATCTTACAAAATTTAAATCTAGAGCTTTAGATCGCAGCTCTTTTTGCAATCGGGATTGCTTAGAGTCTTTCCTTAGACTTAGTCCTAATGGCAGACATTTCCGGTTAGGTATGCAGGCTTCCTCCAGCAAGGTGGTGTCAGCAGAAATGCGTGAGACTCGGAAGCGGCCTCATAAACCAGCAGCAGACGGGGGATCCGGTGCCGCGAAAAGGAAATGCTTTTGGTAAGTCTTGTTTCATTTTCATTCCATATGGATCTTTGAGGACTGCCATGGGCCATGGCATATTTAACTAATGACCGATGGCAGCTCCGACATTTTCCCGCCTGCTTCAACCTCCACAGTTGAGTGATTATCTCATTGTACACACCAATGATGGTTTGTGCCATTAATAGAACTTGAAGGACAATATTTTTCCGCCCATGAACGATCACACAGTTTGCTTTAGACTTGAATTATTATTTGGTGCTGAAAGCGTTAACTTCCAAGCACCCCCAAGTGGAAATGCCAGGGCTGTGCTGTTTTATTTCTGGGGTTTTTCACAGTCATAATCGAGGTCTTGAGTCCCTTTGCCAGGCCTCTCCTCTCCACCTTCACACTCGTGGATTGAGAGCACAACAGGACTTTTCTTATCCTTTCCTCTGATAGCTCTCCCACCCTCCCCAGCTGGTCCTCTGGATTCCAGCTCGGTTCCCTTGGGCCATGTTCTAGAAAAGTCCAAATGGATGTGGCTTCCTTGTAGGCCTGCCGTTGGGAACAGAAAGAGAATCATTATCCAGAGACCATGTCACTGTGCGTCCAGCATAGAAGGTTATGTTCTTTCTGAAATGGGAAGGAAATGTTTCTGGGGGAAAAAGCAGTGCGTGTTTCTTCTAATCGGGTTTATTGAGGTTATAATTTGCATACAGTGAAGTTAACCTTTTCTCATGCAACAGTTCTAATAGTTTTAAAGAATACAGTCACGTAACCACCACCACAATCAAGATACAGATCTTCGCATTGCCCTAAACATTTCCCCTGTGCCCCTTTGCAGTTCATTCCCTTCCCCTGACCCCCACCCCTGGCCAACTCCGATCACTGGAGTTTTAATACTCTCCAGCTCAGGTTAGATGTTTTTATTCAGGCGGAGTCTGATCCCTGCACAAGCCGCATCCCCCTTTCTGTTTCTGACAGGCTGGGCATGGAAGGACTGGAGACTGTGGAGGGCTCCGGCTCAGACAGCTCAGATGACGACAGCGACGAAGCCCCTGGCACCTCGGGAACGAACTCACCTGTTCCGAACCGCGACGGCGCTGGAGGGGAGAGGGCAGGCGGGCTTCCCAGGAGCCCTCCAAGGGCAGGAGTCCTGAGTACAGACTGCAGCTCGCCGGAAGAGCTTCAGAGCTCTGGGAATGCTATTTCAGACGACCTGCGTGCCCAGCTGGGGGACGCGTCTGCCAAGGAGTGTGTGGAAAGGAAGGCGGCTGCAGAAACAGAGACGCCCCAGGAGGAAAAGGCGGCCGAGAGCATAGGACCCGTGGGAGCAGCAGCAGCCGGGCCCGGGCTGAACAAGGAGAAAGAGACAAGAGAAGTGACCGATGCGGAGCGAGCTGCCAGGGTGGCACCTGGAGAAGACGGGGAGCGCGGACCCAGCACCAGACAGGGCGACAGCCAGGCAGGACGCACGGTAAGTAATTGGGGTCGTTTCGTCTCCACAGTGAGTCAGTGAAGGGAATGTGCTTTCCCCCCGTCAGCTGCTGAGTGGAAAGGCTCATTCGGCAATCAGAAGTGAGTACAGGTTGATGGTGCTGGAGCTGGCCTTGTCCCCCTAGAAATTCTTAGACTTTTTTTTTTAGCTCCAGAATTTGTGGGGGGGGTTGCCACTAGGTGGTGTCCTTTCATTAATTCTATGCCTTTCACATTTTAATCTGAATTTGCATGTATAGCACAATGGTATTATTTATTCTTTCTTAGTAATACATTCACTAGGAAGCCATATTAAGGTAGATGGTATCTTAGATTTGATGAAAGGAGCCTTGTTTTAAATATTTCCTCTGTTGTGTTATTCTCCCCTCAGGCTTTGGGTCAGGAACCTGTCGATTTACTGGCCTTCAGCTCCGTGGCAGAAATGGAGTCGCTGGGGCTGGAGAAGCTCAAGTGCGAGCTGATGGCCCGGGGGCTGAAGTGCGGGGGCACCCTGCAGGAGCGCGCAGCCCGGCTCTTCTCCGTCAGGGGCCTGGCCCAGGAGCAGATAGAACCCGCGCTGTTTGCCAGGCCCCTGAAAGAGAGGAGGAAGTGAGTCCCGCACTTCCAGCCTGCACGGCGCTGACTTCTGGGCCGTGATTCCTGCTGATGCTAACGCTGACTTCTTCATAAGCCAGTGCTAATCATCTGCTTTCCCATTATGACATTTACAGAACTAATGGGGGAAATCCTCTGAGCCTGACTTTGTGGGAAGGGTTTTTAATAACAAATTTAATTTAATAAACGTATATTCGGATTTTTGGTAAGTTATATTTTCAAGGAATTTAGCCATTTGACCCAACTTGTCAGATTTGTAGGTGTCCGTAGAGGCTGCAGTGGTAACTTTCTTTTCAACTAAGGTTTTTTTTCCTCCCTATCTGAGTTTTTAAAAATATATTATATTGATTTTTTACCGAGAGGAAGGGAGAGGGATGGAGAGTTAGAGGAATGAGAGAGAAACATCGATCAGCTGCCTCCTGCACACCTCCTACTGGGGATGTGTCTGCAACCAAGGTACATGCCCTTGACCGGAATCGAACCTGGGACCTCGCAGTCCTCAGGCCGATGCTCTGTCTACTGAGCTAACCGGTTAGGGCTCCATCTGAGTTTTTAAGTGATTTCCTGAAAGGGTGAAAGCCATACCATAATTCTTTCCCAGGATTAGCAGGGATCCTCTGTTCGAGAAAACAGGAAGTCCATGGAAGGCCTTGGGCAAAGCTGGACGGTAAATGTTCTTTAGGAAGTCACACGGTTATTCAGAGGTCACAGGACTTAAAGTCTCCGCGAGAGGAAAAGCATTTTCTGGGATCCCAAATTTTGTTGAAATATGTCAGCTGGATTCGGGGGGGGGGGGGGGGGGGGGGGGGGGGGGGGGGGGCAGGTGGGAGTTGGTAAGAGTGAGTGAGATAAATATCCTCAACATTGGGCTTAATCTTCCCGAGACGGTACAGGCGGCATTTGATCTTCGGTCTGTGGGAAAGGCTGGAGTTTCAGGAAGAACTGTATTTTTTTTCTTTTTCTTTATTATGATCTTCTAGGAGCATTTTGGACACTTGCCTTGTTTCATGATGATGGTAACAACCGTATGAAGACATTGCTCTTCGTTTATCTTGGTTTCTGTTCATTTTAACTATATCTGAGCTCCCCTCCCCTCCTTTCCTGTAATGTTTTAAGTTTTTATTTGGGCCCAGATATCATTCTGCGACATGGTCTGGCCAGTCGTTTCATTGTTTTTATTTTTGGTCTTCTGGTATTCTTACAGTAATTTCTTTCTTTGTTTTTTTATTGATTTTTATAGAGGAAGAGGGGGAGTTGGGAGGGAGAGAGAGAGAGCGTGCACGAGAGAAACATCGATGTGAGATTGGCAATCTGTTCCGTGCTCCCTACCAGGGATCGAACTTGAAACCTGGGCATGTGCTGTGACTGGGAATCGAACTGGTAACCTTTCAGTGCCCAACGAGCTGAGCCACACCAGCCAGGGTTCTTTTTTGTGTGTACTTTTTTTTTAATTTTTAAATTTATTTGGAGGGGTCTTTTTTTCAATAGTGGGTACACTTTCTGAACCCTCACATATCTGACAATGATTTTCTGTTGCCTATGCATGTGCAATACCTTGTCTTTTCCTTAAACAATAGACATTTGCTATTATTTTCTGGTGTACGGTTTTGTGGAAGAAAAGCTTTATGCCCATTTTGAGTTTGTTTTTTGTTTTTAGTGTATAAAATGGGAGTTTTCCTCCTTAGACATTTAGTATTTTTCCTTTGTCCTTCCAATTAAAATATGTCACCAAGAACCCGGGCCGGTTTGGCTCAGTGATAGAGTGTCAGCCTGCAGACTGAAGGGTCCTGGGTTCGATTCCCGTCAAAGGCACGTAAGTACCTCCATTGCAGGTTTTCCCCCGGCCCAGGCCCTGGTCAGGGCACATGCAGGAGGCAACCAATCGATGTATTTCTCTCAAGTCGACGTTTCTCTCCCTCTCTCTTCCAGGCTCTCTAAAACTCAATGAAAAAAATGTCCTCGGGTGACGATTGAAAAAGAACACATGTCCCCAGGTTATTTCATGGTCTGGTCTCTTCCGGAGTATTGCTTTGTATTGGGTGTCCCTTTTGAGGTCTGAAGACTAGCCTTTTATTTTAAACTATTATTTTCCTATTCCTTGATTGATTATTGCTTTTATTCTGTGCCTGGTTCCCACGGAACCTCATTTTCTGTTGTATCCAGTTTGCGGTTTGTCACTCCTGTGGTTGTCAGTTCAGCAGTTACATTTTTCCCTTAAAAAAACCTTTCTCACCAGGCCTGTGTAGCTCCATAGCTGAGTGTCCACCCGTGAACAGTGTCCCAGGTTTGATTCCTGACCAGGGCATATCCCCAACGAGGCATACAGGAGGCAGCTGATCTATGTATGTGTCTCTCTCATCTATGTTTCTATCTCTGTCCCTCTCCCTTCCTCTCTCTAAAATATGTTTCAATAAAAACATTTTAACAACAAAAACATCTTTCTCGCTCTCAGATAAGCCCCTCTTCCTGCTTGCTTCTTTTTTTAAAATATATTTTTGTTGATTTCAGAAAGAAAGGGAGAGGGAGGGAGAGACAGAAACATCAATGATGAGAGAATCATTGATTGACTGCCTCCTGCACGCCCCCCACTTGGATCAAGGCCTCCCCCCACCCCCAAACCCTAGGCATGTGCCCTCATCAGGATTTGAACTGTGATCTCCTGGTTCATAGGTCGACCCTCACCCACTGAGCCACACTGGCCGGGCTATGCAGATCTGAAAGACCACGCTCAAAGAGGGAAGGGAACATTCAGATTGAGTGGAAATTTACTTTGCCAGATGAGAGGTTCCTTCCCTGTGGGAGTCGGGCGGCCCCGCCCAGGGCATTTTCCTGCAGCGGCAGCACCCTGTGGCCAGGTCAGCGCCCCTTTCCTAATTGGCAGCGCGAGGCCCTTCCCGTTGCCCTCTCCTGCTGTGCCCTTCCTCATCTACCTCGACTGGCAAAGTGAGGAGACTGCAGTTCTGAAAGTGCTCTTTTCCTGGAACATGAAAGGCTGGAAGCAGCGAGTTTCACACGGAACAGAGACAGGCGACCTCGCCGTCCTCCCATGCGGCTGTCGGCCCAGCGCTCCCAGGTCCCCACGCTGGGGTGCTCATGGGTGTCTGCTGCGGGTCCGAGTCACGGCCTGACACTTTGATCTGAGTGTGTCAGCCTTTCTCCTTCCCCGTGGCTAGTGCCGATAATGAGGTTCCTTACTACATTTCTTCGCTTCTTACTCCAATGGGAGTTTGCAAGAGGGAGTTCAATGGATGTGCTCAGGTTACCACCTTGATTCAGCACCTGGTAGTGGATTTTCAAGATTAAAAGTGCCCCCCAGCTAAGGTGACCAGATTTTAACATTGGTGAAGCGGGACACCAATGACTGGGGGCGGGGGGGAGGAGAGGGGGGATGGGTTTACTTAAAATATTACAAAGAGTAGTACTTATGTCTCTTTCCAAAAATGGGGACTTTTTAAAAAATCATTATTGTTCATATTATTACAGTTGTTTCTCTTTTTCCCCCCAATAGCTCCCCTTCTCCCAGTTCCCACCCCATCCACTGCCCTTACCCCCACCCCAACTGTCCTTATCCATAGGTGTACGATTTTTGTCCAGTCTCTTCCCACACCCCCAACACCCCTTTCCCCCTGTGAATTGTCAGTCCACTCCCTTCCTATGCCCCTGATTCTATTCTATTCACCAGTTTATTCTGTTCATCAGACTTTTTTTATTCACTTGATTTTTAGGTTCACTTGTTGATAGATATGTATTTGTTCATAATTTTTATCTTTACTTTTTCTTCTTCCTCTTCTCAAAGGATACTTTTCAGCATCTAATATAATAAAAGACTAATATGCAAATTGACCATCACCTGAGACACCTAAGCCATGCCTCCCAGCCAATCAGAGTGGCTGTATGCAAATTAACCCAGCC
>PVJC01013003.1:0-38766 GCA_004026665.1 Murina feae
AAGTCCTGTATATCTACACTACTAAGCTTTCATTTTTATGTAATTAAGATGGTACAGTAATGTATCATGCTTTCTCACACATCATGAATATTTACCATTTCAAAGTCCCCAAACTATGAGTGTTTTGATAACCAAGAATACCCTGCACCAACTCAATCTGGAAGAAAATGTAATCCTGCCTTACTTGGTGACAAAAACTTTATAAAGGACAAAAATAGGAACAGACCGCTAGATAAAAGATATTCACAAAGTTACAATTAAAATACTGCATTCTCTTAATGTTCCATAACAAGAGTACACAAAGTATAATGCTTCTAAGAGAATTATGATTTACTAGGGGCCCGGTGCACAAAAATTTGTGCACTCGATGAGGGGAGGAGGGGGTTCCCTCATCCTGGCCTGTGCCCTCTCACAGTCTGTGACCCCTGGGGGGGGATGTCGACCTGCTGACATGCATGGCCAGCTTGGGTGAGGGGCTGAGGGCTGTTTTCAGGCTGGCCACAGCCCCCTCAGGGTTCATGCACTGGGGGGTGGGATGGCTGGTGAGTGCAGGCGTGGATGTTTCCAGCCAGGTGGCCTACCATTGCACATACCTGGTGGGCCTCCACCGCTGAGGGGACACACCTGGTACAGAGCTGGGTGGCAGGCCAGGGGGTGGACGCTGGTGCATGGTCCCTTGGGGGTGCTCTGCTGCTGAGCGGACACACCAGGGGTGGAGCCAGGCGGCAGACGCTCACACACGCCCCACGGAGGCCCCCAGGATGGAGCCAGGTGGCTGGACCTGTGGCAGCCGGGGAGGAGGATGCTCCGGCATGACCCCGAGGAGGTACCCCCCTCAAGCCCCCGCTACTGAGCCTCTGAGGTCGTGTGGGCTCGGAATTGCTCTATTCCCAGGCCTCGCAAGGCCGGGGCGGGGCTGCCGGCTCCCAGCCTTGCGGCTGCTCACCACCCTCTGGAACCACCGTGGGCACGATTGCTTTATTGCCAGCCCCAGCCCCAGGGCCCAGGCCGGCTCCCACCTGAAGCCCCCAGAACCAACCACTGGCATGATCACTCTATTCCCAGGCCCAGGCTGCAGGACCGGGGTCTGGGCAGCCGGCTCCCAGCCCTGCTGCCGACCACCAGTGCCCTGAACCGACTTCCAAGGCACACACAGACGGAGGCCAGGCCTCCACCCATGTGTGGGCCAGCGCGATCTCTCTATTCCCAGCCCCATCTCTCTATTGCCAGCCCCGGCCGCAAGACTGGAGGCCTGGGCGGCTGCCCAGCCCTGCAGCCGCCTGCCACTGCCGGGAACTGACCTCCGGAGCACGCAAGGGCGAAGGCCAGGCCTCCACCCTTGTGTGCGCAGGCGCTATCACTCTATTGCCAGCCAAGGTCTTCTCGATCCTCCCGCCCTGCTCCTACCACTGGTCTGCCCTGTTGGACCCCGTGTTTGGTGGGCCTCCGCCATCCTGGCTGGGCTAATTTGCATACCGTTGTTCTGATTGGCTGTTGGGCGTCCCAAAGAAATGGTCAATTTCAATATTACACTTTTATTAGTTAGGATACTTTAAAATATTAACAAGGAGGCAAATTTTGACTGAAGTACTTAACAACATATTCCTATAGCACAGCCTAAAGAGATGCACTCACATCAGTGGTCATCACCACAATGTGAATATGAACATATCCACACACACCGCTCACATGAACAAGTCCTGATGTCCATTTCTGAGATGGGTCAACAATTCCATGTCCAAGATGCCTCTTTTATAACAATTATAACAAAAAGATATTTACAAATTGGTTAATTCACCAGCTCTACTTTTTATCAGACATTGTCACCTGGTGATTTATTTTCTTGGTAGTATTTGCCTAGAATATAATACATGCAGTGATAATGGATTTTTTTGTCATAGAAATTTCAGTGACATAAGAAATCTACTCCAACCTCAGTGGCAGACTGTGGGTCCTCCTTAAAATGTCTATTTGGTCAATCCGGAATGCATACTTTCCCCACCACTTTAAATAGACCTACATCAAAGAAAATTTACCTTCAATATATATTATTACAAGAAAAAGATGATCAGATCTGGGCTAAAATTCAGCATTCACAAAAGCAGAAGTCAGGCTGTCAGTGAGACTTATACTGAGCACATGCAGATGGAATATAAGTAAGTACTTAAGGAGAAAGCACTGAGACTTATATCACTTATCCTCTGGTGAATTAATTAACCTGAAGCTTGACTAATGGGAAGCTATTTTGCTGTTAAGGGTGATTAATTAACAAATTCTGCTACTTAGGAATTAGTGCTTACATATGCGTATATGCATATATGTATATTAATATATAATGCGTATATATAAATTGCACTGTTAGGAATGATTATTTAAATATTATTTTCACGTTATTTTAAAATAGTTTAAATGATTTAAAATAAAAACAAAGAAACTGTCTCTTCCTGGAAGTTTCAGAGGCTAATAATGAATAGTCCCCATAGGCATGTTAAATTGACATCCAACAGAAAAGGAGACAGAGACAGGTGACTCTTTCTTATCAAAATCATTAGGTTTAATGCTAGAGCTCACAGGACAAATGAACTGCAGAAGCAATTGTGAGCCACACTTTTGTCATATGACATAATCCCTATCTAAGCAATGCGAACGAGATAGGTGGAGATGGGAAGCGGGAGGGGATTGTGAATAGTTGCTAGATCATTTCTTTTATATTTAGTTCAACTTGATTAAGGTTTGAAAGAGGGAGAATGTATTGTACTTTAGGATGAATAAATGTTGTTGAATCAGATGTTAAGATTGACTTTCACATACTTTATAGCATCCAGAAATCCAAAAGAAGATTACTTTGATGATAATGAATCTGAAATTTATGTTCAAGCAAAGCAGATTTATTGGCCTGAAGGTGATTGTGGAGTGAGACTCAAGGAGAAAAAGCAGTTATTTCCTAATATTCAAAGAATTGTCCAGAGGAAGAAAGAAAATATTGGTTTACCATTATGTAAAAGGGTAGGGTTGTAATGAATGATTGGAAATTAAGAGCATCTAAAAAAGCATTTGAGATAAATCCAAAAATGTTCTTTCTAAAAAATTGAAATTATTTACTTGAAGTATTTAATCAAAAGTATTTTAATCAATATTTCCTCTTTGTTCTATGTAAACAAAGTAATTTTTTATTGTTGCTCAGTTTTTGTTTTATAATCATAAACTTAACTATACAATTCAGACTACATAATTTTTTTCAAATCTGATGCAGATTCTATGAGCCTATTAAAAAAGTTTTATTATAAATTGATTTCATTATATTTGATTCTTAAATCCTTTTAAGTAGGAGGGGGTCACTGTGTTAGTAGATAAAAGTTACTACTAAAGTTATTTTGTATTTTGTTTGTTTGTTTTTTTGTTTTTTTAAAAATCTATCTTCTGTCTATTATATTATTCCATGCTAGGGACTGCTAGTTTTTCCCAAAACTTCTCCCATTTCCTCAGAGAAATAGAACCCTACATTTTAACTTATCTCATAGTTACTCAGACTAAAAACTTCACTTTGCAGCTTCCTTTATAAAGAGCTTAAACAAAAATAGGGTCAATGTATTGTAAGCAAAGTTGACATGTGACAATTTTCCTAAATCTGAGAGAGAGCTGCTTCCACCTTTCTTTTTATCCCCCACCCCCTTTTTTTGTCCTTCTTCCTGCTGATATGATGTCTGCAGATGAAGAGAAACTCTTGGATTTTTTGAGTTGTCTTGAGAATAAAAACTGTCACTGATAAACAAGATAGAAGGAGAGTAGATCTTAAGTATTCTAAACATCCACTCACACACCACACACACACACACACACACACACACACACACACACACACACAAGAATCTATGTAAGGTGATAGATATGTTAATTAGCTTGTTTGTGGTGAATATTTTACAGTGTATATTTATATCAAATCACTTTTTACACCTTAAAAGTATACAATTTTAGTTGTCAACTATACTTCAGTGAAGTTGGGAAAAGAAAAAGATAGCAGGAGCCTGAATCTAAGAACTTTGTGAAGCAGTACTCTATTGCATCTATCCAGACATTTTTATGAGAGAAAAATAAATAATTTTGTACTACTTCTCTCTCATCGATGTTTCTCACTCTCTATCCCTCTTCCTTTCTCTCTGTAAAAAATTAATAAAATATATTTTTTAAAAAATAAATACTCTACAAATACCCTCATAGGACTCTGCAACACTATGACTTAGTGACTTTCTAGCTATTTAGCTCAAAAGATCATTTAGATTTTATATTTTTGTTTAAAAGTATAGCCCACATTAGAGTAAGTTTATTACAAAATATTAAAAAGAAAGAATATTTCTTTAGTAATCATTCTATTGATATCTTCCATGACCATGTAATTGACATTGCTTAGCCAGTAGACCATTATATGGTACATATTTGACACAGTATGTATATAACTACACCTGTTTGACCTTGGAAATACAATGAATGTATACTAGATATTATCTTAACTTGTAAAAAATCTAGGGATCTTTCTCTAATTGAGCCTGTGGAATGACTTGTATTTAGAGTGACCTGAGATGACCTCATTGTTTTTGTTTAAAGAAAATATAATAAAAACAAAGAAAAAAAGCATTTGTTCTAATAATGGTATTAGAATAAAATGTGCTTTTAATATGACATCAAAACATCCTTATTTGTATTTTGATTTACATAGTCAAAATAGAGTGCTAGAGAATTAGGGAGTAAGAACAAAGCAATTAATGACAACTATGCATGTATGTCTGTGTCCATGTATTCATGAACTTACCTTTGGCATTTCAAGAGTTATCAAGCTAATACTATGACTAATTTATAACTCTCCTTGATTAAATCTCAGCAAAAATTTTATTCTGATGGCTTATTAATGATGTCTATAAAATATATTAATAATAGTATAACCTGTAGTTAGTAGAGAATAGTCATTGTGGTTAATAAAAGGGTAAGCAGTCAGAGAGCCAGAGAGCTGAGTGTGTCTTGAAGATTTTCTCTGGCATTTTCATAATGGAGAGACACTGAGACTTTGTGGACAGGAATGATTTTTACCGATATATAGATGTGACACTGGGCCCCTTTCAGCACTCCAGCACTTGGCCTGGCGAAAGGTGCTCAGGGAGATGAGTGATTGCGCTCAGTGAATTATAGCTGGAGAAATAGGAGACTTCCTTTAAAGCATAAGAATATAAATAGGACAGGTTACCTTGGAGTCAGAGGGGAGCACACTGTTAAATGTTCTGTGGTTCTCCTGTGAACTTGAGCCAAGAGCATTTGTTTTGGCTGTACTTAGTGAAACAGTGGCTAGAGGAAGGAACCATCATCTTGTGGTCAGACAAGGTGAAATACCCGAGTTTCTCAGCTTTGGCACCATTGACATTTTTGGGCAGGTCATACTTTATTGTGGGGGCTCCCCTATGTACTATAAAATGTTTGGAAATTCCTCTGGCCTTTAGCTATATATGCTATCATCATCCTCCACTCCCCACCCCCCCACACACACACACACACTCACTGTGACAACCAAAATAATCTCTGACATTTGGCATCTGTGCAGAAGAGATAATTACCCCTGACCAAGAACCACTTAGTTACATATTGACCAAATTCACAGAGTTTTCAGATAAGGGATTGGCTCAGTCTGCAGCCACATTTCATGAAATGGAGTATAATCTGTAAGATTAAAAGAATACATTGATACAAAAATCAACTAATTATTTTCAAATGCTTAGTAACAATTTTTCTTATAAACTAACTAGGGGCCCAGTGCACGAAATTCATGCACAGGGGGAGGGTGGGGGTTCCTTTTCCCAGCCTGCCCCCACTCACAGTCCAGAACCCTCAGTGGATGTTCTATGATGGCCCCAGTCTGGCAGGTCTGCCTTTTGTGTTGTGTGTGTGTGAGTGTGTGTCACCACTGGGGGCCTGCCCCCAGCCACATCTGAGGCTCAGAGCAGTCATTCTGTGTGTCTACCTGCTAGGGGCCTGCCACCAGGCACACCATGGAGGCTTGGAGCAGGCACCCCTCTCTGTTGATCTCTCAGAATCCTGCCCTCCCCTGCATGTTGTTCTCTTTTTTGAGCTGTGGCCAGGGCTCAGTGCTGCCTGCCTGCCAAACTTGCCTACTGCCCATCTTCCTCCAGCCACCAGAAAGCAGGGAAAACCCTGCCTGTTCACTGCCTTGTGGTCAGGCCAGACTTTCTCCTGCTCCCAGGTCCCTGCAAGGGGACTGGGAAGCAGCCAAGCAGGCCCCACCACGGGCCCAAGCCGCCTTTCTCCTGCTCCTCAGTCCCCTTGCGGGGATCGGGGAGCAGGAGAAAGGCCGCTTGGGCCTGCGGGGAGGCAGCCGGCTCCCAACATCTTGGCTGGGTTAATTTGCATATAGCCGTTCTGATTGGCTGGAGGGTGTGGCTTAGGTATCCTGAAGAAATGGTCAATTTCAATATTACACTTTTATTAGAGCACTAGGGGCCTGGTGCACAAAAATTTGTGCACTGGGAGGTGGGGGGTGTCCCTCAGCCCGGCCTGTGCCCTCTCCCACTCTGGGATCCTTCTGGGGATATCCACCTGCTGGTGTGCCTGGCCAGCCTGAGTGAGGGGCCAATGTCTATTTGCAAGCTGGCCAAGCTCCCCAGTGAAGACCCTCACCCCAGGGGGTGTGGCAAGCCTGGGTGAGGGGCTAAGGGCAGTTTTGAGGCAGGCCACAGCTCCCACTCATCCTACGGGCCAAGCTGATGGTTGGGTGGCACTGTCCACCCCATGGCCTCCCGGGTGGGGGCCGCGGGGGTCCGGCCACCTGTTCCCCATGCCCCGGAAGGCTCCCGCCTGGGAAGCCGTGGGTAGGGAGGCACTGGTCACCCCATGGCCTTCCGGGTGGGGGCCACAGGGGTCCAGTTGCCTGGTCCCTGGGTGGGGTGACGCTGGTCGCACCATGGCCTCCCGGGCGGGGGTCCGGCCACCTGTTCCCCGCATGCCCCGGAAGGCTCCCACCCAGGAAGTCGAGGCTGCAGCGGCGAGGCTGCGGGGATCCGACCACCTCGCCCCCACGCCCTGGAACGCTCCTGAGGCTGCGGGCAGCAGGACTGCTGGGATCCGGCTGCCCCGCCCCGTGTCCCAGAACTCTCCGAGGCGGCGGGGCTGCGGGGTCCGGCCGCCCCGCCCCTGCACCCCGGAATGCTCCCGGGTGCAGGCAGCCGCCTGGTGCCCACCTCCCCCCCACCCCAGCTCCCACCTGGAAAGGCATCCACAGGCCAAAGGTGCTGGATGCCTTCTCAGGTGGGAGGCTCCCAAGATGGCGGAGGCCCTGGAGAAGCCGCACAGGCAGGGCTGCGGCCTCTGCCACCTTGGCTGGGCTAATTTGCATACAGCAGCTCTGATTGGCTGGTGGGCGTGGCTTACCCATCTTGGAGAAACGGTTAATTTTAATATTTTGCTTTTATTTGTTTAGATGGCTCAGTTTACACCATTATTAGTATCAGAGATTAGTAAAATCCCATATGTACTTGTTAAGAAAATAAATAAAAGATAAGATGGTATTGATTGTTCATAAATAGTAAGATGTTAGAGAGTGTTATTGGAATAGAGTGAATAATGGTATCAGAATAAAAATGAATATAATTGCTAAGATACCTAAATCTTGCTTAACAGTGTCAAAATAAGAGCAAATGTTAGCAAGTCAGACAAAACCTAACTGATAAACACATATTTAAAGAAGGGAGCAGACACTGGAGTACTGTTCCATTGCTCCCTGCTTCTATTTGTCATCAAATTATTAAGTACATAATCATCCTGATGACAGGGTTCAGTCTCTTCCCATTCCACTGTTTTAGTTCAGTTTGCAAATATACCTTACTTGGAATATTGCTTTCTAAATGGATTTTCTGCTTCCAAATATATTTTTAAGAAAGCTAATTTCGGATCATAAAATTTTCTTGATGTAAACCCACATTATTAACTCTCTGTCCCCAAAAGGAAAAAAAAACCTGAGACCTTTGGCAGTAAACATATTTAAAAATTTTAATCCAGTCCCTGTCTACCATTGCTGCCTCATCTCCCACTACTCATCCATAGGCTCAGATACCCCAGCCATGCTATCTGGAAGTTCTTGGGAGGTGTCAGGCTTTCTTTTATCTCTGTGACCATACTCATGCTGTTCTTGTTCTTTTCAGTCTCCTTAACAATTTTGTATGACGTTAAAGCGTTTAGTATGTTGTATTGCAACTGTCTGTAAGTGGAGTCTTGCCGAGCTTTTCTCTTTCCTTCTGTTGTCCTTTGAGAACATGTAGGTGGTGAAGTTTATTCTAATTGCCTCTCTCAGGGGCAATCTTCACTGGTACCTTTTTAGTTCTGTTTCTCCCTGCAGCTGCCAACAACCAATGAAAGTTTCTATGACACAAATACCATCAGAGCCCCACACCCAAATCTCTTACCCTTCCAACCCTCCCAGAGTCTTAACTGGTTTTCCCAGACCCCTGCACTCTGGAAAACAGAAGCAGAATGACAAACACTGAGAACATACAGAGGGCTCAAATCCTGGCTCTGTCATTTACTCACTATATGATATCGAACAAGTAATTATCCATAAAATATTGCTACTAATGGATTCACCTCAGAAGGTTTTTATGAAGATGAAATAACTAAAATACAAAAAGCAATTAAAACCTGGCACACATTGAGTGTGCTATCATTACTTGCTATTCTTTTATATAAAGATGTTACTTAAGAGCAAGCTAGCAGGTTGCCAGAGGGGAGGGGGGTTGGTGGGCTGGGTGAAAAAGGTGAAGGGATTAAGAAGTACAAATTGCTAGTTACAAAATAGTCACAGGGATGTAAAGTGCAGCGTGGGGAATACAGTCAATAACACTGTAATAGCCAAGTATGGTGTCAGGTGTGTACTTGAATTACAGGGGGGATTGCTTTTTAAGTTATATAACTGTTTAACTACTATACTGCACACCTGAAACTAATATACAATAATTAGTAGTATCAACTGTAATAGAAGAATAAAATAAATATATCGCCTCACAAAAAATTCGAGCAAGCTGCTCAGATGGATTAAGAGTACAGAAAGTACAGTTAAGTAGAGAGCTTAGCATAGTGATTTGCTAAGGCTCAAAGCTGAGCTATTTGAGTTCTATGACTGTGGGTAAGTGACATGCACTCTCTGTGCCTCAGTTTCTTAATGTACTAAACAGAGAATGTTATTCTTACTTCAACCTAGCTAACTGTATCCCATGTTGAAAAAAAGAGTGTTTTCCTACTAACTCCATTCTGGTCAGACCCTTCAGAAAAGTTTGAAACCCCTACCACCATCCTTTCTGTTGTCTAAATCTATTTATCATTTCCCTATTCCACATAAGGCTCAGGTAATTACAAAAAGTAATTCACTAATTATGAAAGATTGTGCTGTTTCTTTCAAGAGCAATGGAGCCAGTAGATAGTAAATATGTTTGGATCTAGAATCTTGCTTAGAATGTGATGGTGAGGGAGTTGGCTAATTAATTTTACCAACCTCTGTTTACATGCTTTTTTTTAATTACATCTTTATTGTTCAGATTATTACAGATGTTCTTTTTTTTTAACCCCATAGCTCCCCTCCACCTGGTTCTCCCTCAACCCGTGCCCTTAACCCCACCACTGTCTTCATCCATAGATGTAAGATTTTTGTCCAGTCTCTTCCCATATCCCTCATGTCCCCTTCCCCCTGAGAATTGTCAGCCCATTCCCTTTCTATGCCCTTACTTATATTCAAAAGAGCACCCAATTGAAAGAGAAAAAAGAAAAAAGAATCCAGAAGTGTGAAGATAGTGTAAGGAGCATCTGGGACAACTTTAAGTGTACCAACATCAGAATAATAGGGGTGCCAGAAGAAGAGAGAGAGCAAGAGATTGAAAACCTATTTGAAGAAATAATGACAGAAAACTTCCCCTACCTGGTGAGTCCAGGAAGTGCAGAGGACCCCAAACAAAAGGAATCCAAGGAGGACCATACCAAGACACATCATAATTAAAATGCCAAGGGCAAAAGGCAAAGAGAGAATATTAAAAGCAGCAAGAGAAAAACAGTTAGTTACCTACAAGGGAGTACCCATATGACTGTCAGCTGATTTCTCAACAGAAACCATGCAGGCCAGAAGGGAGTGGCAAGAAATATTCAAAGTGATGAATAGCAAGAACCTACAACCAAGACTATTCTACCCAGCAAGGCTATCATGTAAAATTGATGGTCAGATAAAGAGCTTCACAGACAAGAAAAAGCTAAAGGAGTACATCACTACCAAACCAGGACTGTTTACATGCTTTTAAGGAGAGAGGAGAGGATTAGGTAAACAAAATGAAGAATGGCTGGTAGAGAGAAAATATAATTCTGAGTTACATGTGAACTTACTGCCTCTGGGCCGGTGCTGGTCAGTGGTTGGAGCCTTGACCCACGCACTGAAGACTCTTGGGTTTGATTCCTCATCAAGGACACATACCTAGGTTGCAGGTTCCATCCAAATCCAGTCAGAGCACATCTGGGAGGCAACAAATCCATGTGTCTCTCTCATCGAGGATTCTCTCTCTCTCTCTCTCTCTCTCTCTCTCTCGCTCTCGCTCTCGCTCTCGCTCTCGCTCTCTCTCTCCCTCCCTCCTACTCTCTAAAATGTCCTTGGGTGAGAATGAACAAAAAAAGAGTTGAACTTACCATTTTAAAGTTATATAGATATAAAATTTTAATTTCACTAGTTATAAAATCAGCATCATATGAACTTTTCTTACTTCCCTAATAAATTTTCAAATTGAAAGTTGAATGCAAATTGAGTATTGTTCCTAAACCAGGGGATAATCTATGAGCTTGTTTTGTGTATCCCATCAATCTTTGATAAATATTTTTATATATTAAAACAAATTTTAATAACTGTCTTTTGAAATGTACTATAGTTTATCTTCACAGTATAAATTATTCTTCCAAAAGTACCTGTTTCAATAACATGATTTGAAAAGAGCAATTTATCCCATTTTGAAAGTGGTAGCATCATAAAATTGGTGGTTATCATTATATAGCAATCGATTACTTTAAAGTACATAAATGTATAATTCATGCATTGTGGCTTGCTGATTAAAGGGATAAGTGACCATATAGATAATACTAAGATGCAGGCAGATTTCAAATATTGGCTAGAATGTTTCAGTCATGATAATTCACTTCATGCAGTAGAGGCCAAATTACTTTGATATGATTTGCTTTCATCCACCTCCTCTTCATTCAAGGATATAATCATTTTCACATACATTTTTTAATTAATTTTAGAGAGGAAGGGAGAAGGAGAGAGAGATGGAAACATCAATGAAGAGAGAGAATCATTGATTGGCTGCTTCCTGCACGCTACTGAGGATGGAGCCCATAACCGGAGGATTCTTGTACCCAGATGGTGACTATAACTACACCTTATGATCAGTAATGTTTTCATAAATATAATTGCAAAAGACTGACTTAGTGAGCTCTATATTTCTATAGTGATATACACAAACACATAAAAATGTACTTCCCTGTTGTGTGATTAGCACAGCCATGGTGGAGTCTGTGTCGGTGTCCAAAAGTTTGCTTACAGCACTCATGGTGGGTTCATTCAGGTAACACCCAAGAAACTGACTAACACAGAAGAGAACTGTGACTATTGAAAACTTGCTCTGCCTGTTTTATGGTTGGGGATAAAAATCATACACTGGGTGTTCTTCAAATAAGTATTTCAGACCCTTTTATGAATAATTAGTACAGACACAATCCCCTTTAAACATCATGGGGTGAAGTAGAGGAAAAATAAAATGCCTTTTATGTTCTGTGCCTTCCCCTACTACATGGCTGGAATCCTCTAGCCACACAATAGCTTAACTGCCCTCTGTGCTCACTCTGTTTCCTCAGCCCTTAACATTCTGAAGCGGGACCGAAGCAGTCGTTATCTGTGAAGGTTCCTGGGCAATTTTCAAGCTCAGCACTACCCACCCAAGTGGCAGCGACTCCGGCTTTCACAGAAGCCTTATTACTCTTAAAAGAGCAATTTGGTTGGTTGCACGGCTATTAGGATCACACAGCAGCCTGAAAGCTGTCAGTACAAATGCTGCTCATCTCTTTCACACGATACTGACATATTTTCTCTTTTCTGCTGGACACAGACATTGCTGGTTTTACCATTTGCAATCAAGCTCATCCAGAACGCTGAGGACTATATTCCCACGGAGAGCAAGTGGAGATTAGAAATTACTGTGCAGCCCCTGGAGCAGGAGCTGTGCTGCTGCGTCCGAGAGGAGCCAGAGCAGGGAGGAATGTAGCTGGCTCAGGGCTGGTCGGGGAGCTGCTCCTTCCGCTGCTAAAGATGGCAAAGCAGCACCTGCCTCGGGTTTTTCCATGATTAACACTGTTTCAGTAACCAGGGGAAGAGGATGTGAGACATTTGTGTGAAATTAACTTGTGGAGATGTTATCATCAGAGAAAGTGGGGACGATTACTAGACTTGAACTTCTCTTCGTTTTGATGCTCTTTTTCTCTGGACCAACTCTGAGCAAGCTGACTCGGCCCCCCTGGAAAGGAAAGCCTTGGAAGGGGGGTAAGTGATGAAAGTTTACTATTAAAGATCTAATTGGAGTTAGCCAGGCTGATCGATGGTAACTTGACAGATGAAGGCAGAAGGACTGTTCTGTTTGAAATCAGATTCCTGTTTCAGGAAAGAATCTGTGTTGCAGGTGGCTAGGAAGAAGAGTTTTTCTCCGTTATTGATATAAATACATTTTTCCCAATATTTGGTTTTCTGGGCTATCAAAGCATTACAAGGATTTTCCCTCCGTGGAAGGATATAGGGCCAGATGCATACTGCTCTAATTCAAGGATATGTTTGGTATTCCTAAGAAGCTGCATTATTTAAAAAAAGAAATGGGTCCCGAATATGTTTGATCGCGGAATCGTTAGCAGGTTTTGTGAAATAATCAGAAGGATGTGTGAGAAGGGGAATGTCAGGAAAAGCAGTATCATCGACACTGATTTTCTGGCTGACTCTATCAATGTTGATGTGTTAATAAAGATAAATAACATTAATGTCATTGAAAAAAATCTGTTGAAACAGACTGAGCCTTTCGGTATGTTGAAGTGCTATAATCCATTTCTTCCTGCTGTTGAAAAAAATATGATGCGAGATACTGTTTGATACTTGGAAGCTGCCTTTTTATAAAGTTCTGTTGATGCTGCTTTTCTTGAATGCCATTTGTTTCTGCTAAACACATGTTATCGGGGCATCTCTTCTGTGAATGCTGTAAGCCAAAATGAGGCTGCAGAAATATCCCATAGGAGACTTTTGGGGCAGTGTTTGCCTGTTTGGGGAACAATCCTGATGGGAGCTATCTGAGGATTTTACTTTGCAGCAGCATCCTTTTCAACAGCATCTGGACCAATTCTGAGAAAGCTGACTCAGACCTCCTAGTATTTGGATCTTGGCTCCAAAATGTTTCCTGGACCTTCCCACCTTTGCTTTACTGTCAGCGTTATGACGGGAGGTTAAAGAGAGGCATGTGTAGCAGTGAGAAGTTTTAATAATTTTTCACAGCATTTCTGCAGGATCTTCAGGCTCCTTCAGTTTGATCTTCCTGATTCTCTTCTTGTTGCATTAAGGTCTTTCAGATCTTCCACCTACTGAACCTTCCAGGGAAAAGTTCCGACAGGCACTTAGCTGAGATGGTTGGTGCAGATGCACCCCAAGGAGTGGAGCTGCAAATTATTTGGGGGCCTTGTAAATTATGTCACTATGTTACTGTCTTTTCTAGTGTTATCAGTGATTTTTTTTTTTCTTGCAAGCTGCAAGCTGTTATTTATATTAGTCTGCATGGCAGCATTTTGGTAGCTTGGAATCTAGAGATATATGGTGTTATCAACTCCAGGAGATGTCAGGAGTCTTAACTTGTATTCTCTATGTAAATATTTTAAGGATAATGGGCACTTCTAACATGTATGTTTTGCTGTGCTAAACTTTGGCAATGGAGTTTGGAGCTCTAGCAACCCAGTGAAAAAGTTACATAGCTGCAAGATTACAGAAAAATTGTTAACCTAGTCAGAAGGTTTACTTCAAAATGATTGCACGTGTTCCCAGGCATTTATTCATTTTGCACAGCTTGAAATACAGAGGCCCTGGGTTTTATTTGTAAATTGGGTCTGAAAGGTTTCATTTTTGGCCACATGACCACTTTTCCCAATGTCCTCTCACTAGCTCAGCTAGAAAGTTGCTCTCGCTGCTGTGCAGCAATGACGCGACTCAGTCAAGCGCAGGAAGAGGTAGTCACAGCAACATACTTCATTTACTGTTTAAAAAGTCTTATGTATTTTAGAAAGGTCAGGCAAGTCACCGGAAAACTTTAAATGTGTTGGCTGCTCTTTTCTTTAAAATTGTTCCCTTTTCAATGCCTCTTATAGCATAAATATTTTCTACAGATTGTGGGTTTCTGCAAAGTAGCTTTACACTGATATGCATATGTATATGTATATATTTAAATATTTATTTATTCATGAGCTTGGCTATTTGATAGTGGTGCGTTATCTTTCCAATGGGTCGTAAAATGCTGTTACTTTTTCTTGGCGTATTACGCAGTCTTTGAAAACATATTTTTATAATTTTTTCAAAATTATTTTCTCTTTTTAGGAAGTAAGAGTCTTTTTTATTATTTTGTAGACTACCCAGCAGAAGTATATGTATATATGGGGTGGTGTGGAGATGGTGAATGAGGCTACATACATTACACACAATGGCCAGAGGCAAAGAGGAACAAGATTTAAAACAAAATTTTAAGGATGGTTTCTTTATTCTTTATTTTCTATGAAATGGTTGTTCTATTTCTAAATACCCTAGGAAAAGTAGTAACAACAAAATGACAGAGTTTTCTTGTAAATGTTTTTTTTTGTTGTTTATTTGTTTTCTTTTGCATTTGCATTGCCTGTTTGCATTTGTCTTATTCTGATTGAGCAGCTGTCAACCTCCATATGGCAACCTGCCCACGCTGACAATTTACATTTTTGTTGTATTAACAAAATTCTGAGAGAAGAGGCTATTGGGACAATGCTGGGAGTGGTAGCATCACAGATCAGTGAATAGCTGGGGCCTATGAGGATTGGTACCTCCAGCATGTGGGCAGGCAGCTCAAAACAGTATCTGTAAGCTGAATTGTTAGAGCATTTTGTAAAAATATTGATTATTGTTGGCTACCAAGGGATTTTTAAGCTCATCAATGAACATGAATCACAAATAGGTTAATAGGCCTGCAAGTTTTCCCTCAGGCACATGCTTTTGCATTTAATCACAACATGTGAACTCCTTAGGGGAAAGCAGGTGTCTCATCTGCTTAGTTCAGAGCAGTAGAAGTGATCCTAAGATTGTATTCATGACAAACTAACTAGAAATTCTAACCACACAGCTGAAATCATCTTCATTAGGATTGAAGGACCTAATTATTTTGCATTTAATTACCCTCATTGGGAAGAATGTCTAAAAGATGTAAACAGCTCCATTCCAATGACCATAACTTTATAGAGAAGTTTACATTATAGGTGATCAATATATGTAACAAAAAGGAGATTATTAGAAATTAGAATTTAAGCAAAGTTTTAATATTTATAGCTGCTATTAAAAGTAAAAATAGGCAATAAATAAGTATAAATAGTAAAATATAAATAAAAGATAGGACAAGGCTAGCACTAAGGGTGATAGTCAAACATTAAGTACCTTTGTAATACAAACTGACCAATCAGAGTAGCCACTGATCAAACTAAGGGGATGGGTCAATGCTGACTGTCAATAATGCCCCACCCACTCTTCCACTTGACGTTGACTCCATTTAAATTCCATAGAAGTGTTTGTTGAGTTCATTCAAACTTCTCAATTATGACAAGAGTTAAACTCTGTCAAAAGAGCATGACATTATCAAAACTTTTGACAATTCAGAAGATACTTTCACAACACTCTGACTTGCTTCCTTTTATAAATTATGGCAGCCACTTGTTCATATCTATCTTTGCTAAACAAAGAAAACCTCTCTGGCAGTTATCTCCCCCTCTCTCTGAATAGTTAGAAAGTATTATGAATACATGCTATTTTTTTATATTATTTCATGGTGCATTGACTCACTGCCACTGAGACTATCCAGAGTGGCATTTTAGATTTTATGTCATAATTGTCATGGTCTCATATACTACATTGATAATTATTGATATTTTCTGTTTGTTTTGAAATTTTCTGAAACTTTTTCTTTTACTTTAAAGTTTAAAATAATGTGCTGGTGTCATTTTTACAATATTGCCTCTGACTTCTTTTCTAGCTACATCAGCTAGTAAAAAAATTGCTTTGTTTTAGTAAGTATCTCACACATTCGAATATCTTAAATTCCTGTTATTGCGTAAGAAATAAAGTTTTTTTATTAATAAAATTTGAACATGGATGAGTTAGCATATCACAAACACCAAAAAAATTACAATTTTCTGGTTTGAAGAAACATAAATGGATCATTTTTTTCTTTTTTTCTGGAATGCTCCTTTACTACTATACTAGCTCTGACTACCAGATCAAATGCCCCTCAATGACATGCTGAAAGCAATATCCCATCTCTTAAATGACTAGGGCATTTCATTCAGATCAGGAGACATTTGTCAGTCCTCTCTTTACTTTATTGTTAAGTGTATCTATTTTGTATTTGTTTGCCACTTTGCAAGTTATTTGAAGAGAAATTTTGTCTTGATTTATATATGTTAACATTTAGTCTTATACCTAATAGATTCTCAGCAATTTATGAATTTATGAATAAGCAAAGCCTATGAAAAATTAGACTGGTTATAAAATATTCTATGACTTTAGGTTTTAATGACGTATTTCTTACTTCTAAATAGGTGCTATATCTTAACTTTTTAATGTTGGAAAATCATTTTTATTACCACACTTTACTACATTATTTAAATTTCAAGCTTAGTTGTAGAAAAATATGAATACATTTATAGTATTATAAAACTTGGAAAATTCTGGCAGGCTCATATAGAAAGTAGTACAGTAAGAAAAAAAAAAGCAATGCTGTTCAAAAATAATTTATAATGTGAGATTGTGAACCTGGAACCAAACTGTATGAATATTCATGCAAAATATAGTGTGTTTTTTTATGCTATGCATAATCACAATTTCTGCTTTTCATTTCTTTATATTATTTAATCTTTATCTGTATGCAATAACAGATTTTGTACCTTATCTTTTCTACAACTAATGAGTAAATTCCAGCTCAAGTTTGAAATGAGTATATCTTTCCTATGGGGGTCAAAAAATTATCTGAGTGTTTTTTTAGATGCAGAAATCAGGGAGTATGCTTAGCAAGTGTATGAAAATCTGTGGTGAAATGTAGGCATGTTCTCTAGTATTATTGAAAAATAGCATTTGATAAATTCAGCAAAGAAAAATTAGTTTTTGAAAATAATGGACTTTCCTTACTCTTAAAAATTAACTTGAATATATCTTATCCAGAATCACTTTGTTTTTTATTCAGATTCACCATTTTACTTTTAACCTCCAATTTCATTTTAGTTATCTATCATTAATGTAATATGTTTGTTGCCATGTAATTAAAATACCTTGAGATTTTATTTATTATTTACCTAAAATATATATTTTATTGGATGATATATAGAGGAAAAATGGAAGAGTTTTAAAGTGTTCTTTATAATAGAAAATAGGTGAAAAGTTACTTTTTTAAAATATAACTTACAAATATAATAATACTTTTATCAAAAGTGTGTAAAACTGAGGGAAGATGTGGGAGGGTGGGTGGGTGGGAAGTGATCAAGCAAAGAACTTATGTGCATATATGCATAATCCATGGACACAGACAATAGGGTGGTGAAGGCCTGGGGTAGGGAAGTGGGGGTGGGCTAGAAGGGGTCAATAGGGAAAAGAGGGGATGTATGTAATACTGTCAACAATAAAGATTTTTAAAAAAGTGGAAAAAACTATTGCTCAGGAAGCAAAGTGCTAATCCATTTTAAAGAATGTAGTCTGGGGATTTATGTATTCTTTATAAAGTCAGATTGTGCCTGTGGAAAGTATGGTATGAACATAAATAAAGGCATGTCACCAATATCAGGTACATGTGCTAGTTCCTATATGAGTGTGTGCCTGTCAGTTCCACCATCTCCACTTCAGAGCAAGGAGTCAGAGCCAAATCCGACACACAAATAACTGTTCAGAAATTCAGAAGGAAATAAAGACATTTTTAAAATTTTTATTTATTTATTTATTTATTTATTTATTTATTTATTTATTGAAAGGGAGAGGAAGAGAGAGATAGGAACATCAATGATGAGAGAGAATCATTGTTCAGCTGCCTCCTGCACACCCCATACTGGTGGTTGAGACTGCAACCGGGACATGTGCCCTTAACCAGAATTGAACCCCAGGACCCTTTAGGCTGCAGGCCTATGCTTTATCTAGTGAGCCAGACCAGCTAGGGCAGAAATAAAGATTTTTAAAGAGTTCGTTTATTTTTTTAAAGTGAGGTAAATCGACAGTAATGAAATGCCCTGGCTATATTAGTGTATGGGATTCATGAATCCTTAGGTAAGATTGTGTCAGCACTGCTGTTATAAGCTGTATTTTCAAAGAGTTCACAAGTATGTCATAAAATGTTTGCTTTAGGATAGAGCATGGTTAACATTTTCTTTTTTTTCAAATTTAAACCTTCATCCTTCAAAGTTATTTAAATGTAAAAAGAAAATAAAATATAGTTATGCCTACAGGCTTTGTTATTTGCAAAAGAACTAAAATTTTAAAATAAAAATTTTAGAAATAATGTGAGTTGTAATAAGGTCTAAGTCAATTGAATATTATGTGAATTAAATAGTGGCCTTGATCAGCCAAGGCTGGGGATCTTTTATCTGTTAATGATTTTTGTTTGATTAGGAAAGCAAGGAGGTAATTATGCAAACAGGAGGTAATGTTTCCCTGAAAAGGGAAGAAAATAAGCCCATTACATCAGAAGACCATTTCACCAGTATTTTCTAAAGCCAGACTTTGACTCATTATGGCCTATGGCTTCATCTAAAGTTGTCTTTCAGCCATTTAGCCACATTAGTCTTTAGGACTGCCTTTAGCCAGGAATAGCATTTAAGAAATTTAACTAAAGAGTCACAATTTTAGTTACATAGTTAAAGTCAAATCAAAGATCCAAAGTCCTTAACTAGTAACTTAAAATGATATACAGCTTCACAAATTAAAGGAATTTCTTTTCTGATATCCTATTAGGTTTTAAAGATCATTTATTACAATAGGTATTCAAAATTTAGTCTATCAAAGACATTAAAAAATATATGTTGTATATACAGCTTTCTACCCTCTGGGAAATTGTAATTTATGATTGTGAGGACTTTTATTTTGGAGAGGGTTGGGGATGAAGGAAATATTTCTTCCCTTAAACTGGTATGTCTCCCACTGAGGTAAGTGAATGTAATCTTAAAAACAAAAGTTTGACTTAGTGCTATTTGGGGGTTGGAGGGTAATGTACAAATATCCAAATTATATTCTAAAGTTATCTTCCTCTATATAAATGCTACCTCAATTTAAAGTAAAATTGGGTTAGCTCCATTCAATATGTTTTACAAGTCACTTATTAACTTCTGGATGATTCAAACTGATTTTTTTTCTTTAGTTTGTCTTGTCTTTTCCATTTGTGCAAATTTTTTTGAAATGAGAGATAACTGTCTTTAAAAGCACAAATAGCATTTCAATGCTATTTATACTTAACCTATAAATCTCAATAATCTATTTGGGATCTTTGGTTTGTGGAAAGGCATGACGATATAGTCCAGCAAACAGTCTATATTAGGACTAGTGTGGTTAAACAGGATTTGAAGGAAAAGTAGCTGTTTTTGGTGACAGGGAGAAAGTAGTTGTGAACCTATTACCTTTCTAGGCAGGATGTGGTTTATACTTAACAGATTCAGTTTGAAATCTAGTCTCGTTTGCTGCTAAAACATTCTCCCTTACATCAAATTAAGTCTACCCTGTGTGCTTCAGCTTCCATTTTGTAATGGAGTTCTTTTGTAGATATTAATAAGGTATTATCCAATTAACAGTAGTATGCAGACACAATAATAAAAAACCTTATACACGTTTTTCAATAATATTTATTGAAATGGTTACATTTTAAATTCTTTGTACAAAATGCCAAATTACAGTCTATATTCTCACATAGAGAAAATATTTGCTTGGTATTACTGAGGAAAATAGATTAATAAGTTAATTCAGCACTGCCAATTTATAGCTGTTGGTATGTTGCCAGAATAAGTATAGAAATTAATTCCTTCTGTCAATTTATGAAGAGTTCACCACATAGACTATTAGGACAGACCCTACATATGGTTGGTAGGATCCCTGTCATATCAATGTCAAAAGCTCTGCCATCAAAGAAGTAGTTATCAATCTGGGCAAAGTCCAAGATTATGTTCTGGAGGCAGGGGCACATCATGAAATCTCTAATGTAACAGTTGGCAGCTAATAAAGAATTTATTTTAGGGCATCCAGAATGTAACTGAAGTCTCTTCCGCAATCCATAGGGATATGAGAATTGCTTCTGGCTACCGCATGCAGATTCTCATTTCTCTAACAGAAAGTCTCACTCCTGTTTAGGGATTACATGGACCAGTGCAGGGACACATGCAAGGACTTGGGGCTAAGGTTGTTGACTACCAAATGTGATGAGTTAAACTGGAAGCGCTGTTAGGTAGGAAACATTTGCTGATCATGCATTTCCACCCAAGGCCCTCAAAGGATTATGGCAGTAATTTTTACATTCAAAGTGCAACAACATTTCTTGTATTATCAGAAAAAAATTATGTATATCAACTGTATCTCTATGTTTTGCTTATACAGTAAGAAACCTAATATGTATTACTAGTAGCCCATTGCAGGAAGATTCCTGCAAGAATAGGGCTTCCTGAGCCAGAGCGAAGCAGAGAAGGGAGCGCAGCCCGCCTCGGCTCCCTCCCGTCTCTACTACCTCAACTCCCATCTCTGCCGCCTTAGCTCCCCGCCCCCCACTTCTCCCTCCCTTCTTCACCATCTCTGCTGCCTCAGCTCCATTCCCTTCCCCACCACTTGGCTCCCTTGGGCAGCACTTGGCTTCCTTCTGCACTGTCTTTAGTCTTCACTCGCCTGTGTATTTGGCTGGGTTAATTTGCATACCGTCACTCTGATTGACTTGTGGGCGTGGCTTAGGTGGCTCCGCGTGATGGTCAATTTGCAAAGTGGGTTCCTTCCCTTCTTTCCCTTCCCTTTTCTTCCTTTTCTTTCCTATTTCTTTAAATTTGTGGCATAATGCTTGCATCAACCCTATCTGAAAGATACTTCTATTTTTATAATCTCCATTTGTCATATGAGAGTAACAACTTGACTACAGTTATAAGTGGTATATTTTTGAGCCAGGTACCCAACCCAGGCAAACAGTGTGATACATTTGGGGGATAGTCAAGTAATCAATCTGATGCAGATGAGTAGCATGTGGGAAATTAGTGGGAAATAGCAGAATTAGCTAAGTATGGCTTTGAGAATCAGGTAGAGTGAACTGGCATTTGTAGTATTTGCGAACAATGGGCCATTGTAGGACTTAGTAGAGGAGTCATACGATGACTGCAATGTTTAGGGAACAATGAATGGTGCCAATTACCTGGGTATTTTGCAGATAACCATAACCCTGTAGAAAGCTTGCCTCATTATAGTTGCAAGATATAGTTGGTATCTTAAAAACAAAAGTAGTGACACAGAATCATGCACTAGAATAAAAGTTCAGGTTGTGATGCTGGTCTTCTCACTGTGAAGAGTTTGATATAAAATGTCACTGTTACTGAGATTTTTCTCTGAAAACTGTGCCTAATACATAGTGTGTTATGCAAATCAAATCATCTTTTTAAGTGATTTATTTAACAGTTCAAAATACTTTCTGTCAAAATTATTGATTTTGTGTTATAACTATAATAAATTAGTCTCTGTATATATGTGTGTATAATAATATATACATTTTATATATAAAATAGGTATATATGAGAGTATATCCTTCATATATAAATAGTCTGTATTTTATAATTATTGCATTTAACTATGTATGTATAAATTATGTGGTTATGTAAATTATGGATTTTAAGATATATATTTTATTTTGTAATGTTTTTTTATATTTATTGTAGAAAGTATTACATAGGTCTCCTTTTTCTCCCATACTCTTTAACAGGAGCTTCATAGAAATACAAAAATGTAGCTTAAAGCCTCAATATATGTTTTCTAAAAAAAGTCCTTCATATCATAATTAAATTATTGGATGGTCTTTAAGATTTACTTTGATAATTTTAAATGCATTATGCATATATAGAAAAGCATGATTTTTAACTGTTTGAAAAATCTAGGCAAGTGACTGGATGGATACACTGGTTAAGTACATAATCTTGGCTTTTGTATCTTGCAGATACATTTAAACACAACTTTATGGTATGGTAGCTCACATTTGCTAAAGTTTATTTGATATTTATACAGAGACTAATATATTATAGTTGTAACACAAATCACTTAATACTTTTCCAAATCAAAATATTTTAACTTATAATAATTAATTGTAAAGGCATTATATAAAGATACTGGAAGTCAGTTTTACTTGTAATGTCATCTACTTTCAATTAGACTTAACTAGATTATTAAGAACTAAATGATAAGTAAAACTGAGAAGATCCATTCTTATGTACCTATTGTAGCTTAAACTCTTGTAATTTTGATTACAAAAATCTTGGCTTTAATATCTTACAGATACATTTAAACACACTTCATGGTATGGTTGCTCACATCTGCTAAACTTTATTTGACAATGTCATAAAGGTATAACAAATAAATAAATTTTTTGTCCACATCTCTGCCATTTATTAGCTATTGTTTGACTCCTATAATTCTCAGCATTCTCACTGTATTATTTTGTGTGAAAAATAAAATATCTAAAGTTACTAACAGTATTTTTACTAAATATTTTATCCATAAAAAATTAAATAAGATCAAATATTGTGTTTATTATTATCTGCACACACACACACACACACACACACACAGCTAAAAGTTAATCGCTAACATTTACTGAGCACTACTTGTATGCCAGCATGGTGTAAATGCTTTCCATGCATAATCTTATTTAATCTTATGTCTATATATTAGGCCCTACTTTTTCTCTTACTTTGCTATTCAAAGAGCCAAATCTGTTTTTTCTCTCCTCATTTGAATTAATCAATCTTTATTTTAGACTCATTAAATATGTAAAACTGCTAGTTGTGTGTATCTGTGTCTATACATATATATATAATTTTTAGTCAAATAAAATACAATCATTCAACAAGTCAATAAATAAAATACTAATATCACATCTGACTTAAAATAAGAAAAAGTATGTCATTATTAATAGGTTATTGGGGAAATATTGATACTGTAGAAAAAACACAAAAAAGTACATATTTTTAGGAAATCCAAGAAGATATTCTTAGGTGGCATGTAGATTATTGTTCCCATATAGTATATATAAAATTGGAGCATTCACAAGGGCAAAATTGGAATTGAATGAGCCTAGTCCAAAACCAGATGGCAAGAAAAAATTTCAAGCTGTTTCATTTGGAAGTTGGTTTTTAGATTTCCACGTGGTGCATTACATTATAAGTTCAAATTAATTTTAAACTTTTAATTTATATATATATATATATATATATATATATATATATATATATATATATATATATATATCTTTATGACTCCTAGCACATGTGTTGTCTGTCTTGTTGCCAGTGAATCTAAAATGGGCACCAAACAGCTTTTTACTCTACATTAAATGCACACAGAATAGCACTCAAATGTGTGCATTTTTAACTCCTCTCAATAAAAGTTTTAAGAGGCAAAAAGCTTTCCCTACTTCAGGATCACTGTTTGTCTGAATAATACATAAATATGGAGAAATAGAAGTTCTATGAGGATTGCAACGTAGCTTCAATAAAATTACCTGTCCTTATCACAATTGATGAGTTTGGTGTGCCATTAAATCATATACTAAATATCCAATGTCAATGTATTGTTTTTCCCTCCTATCAGAACCCATTTTAAAGGGAGAAATTATAGGAGAAAACCTGGGTGGTACTTTGGGTTGCCAAGACTTAAACACTTTTATAGTATCGAAAACCTCAGGGGATGAGTAAATGCATGCAGGCACAATAAATACATGGGGTCCACTTGAAATGAAGGTTTGTGCTCTTTTCCATTCGGAACTCATTCACGGGGTTGCTTATGAACACTTAAAATGCACAATAGAATTAATTCTTAAAATATTGCACAACTACTAAGTTAAGATGATTCCTAAATGTCACTGTAAATGAGTATGATTGAAAATTTGATGGGGCAGAAAAATAAATGGGATTTTCTCTCTCATTTAAGGAATTGATAATTGCTTTAATCCTTTAAGTTGATTGATAATATGTTTCCTATGGGCTGATTATTTGAGGCAGAGATCTTTAAGTAATTTACACTGAGTTTGCAGATTTAAAATCATGCCTAAATGTCCAGGTGAATCTGGAAGTTTTAAAGAAATACATGAAAATAAGTGTCTTTAGTTGGTAAAATAAAATTTCTTTTATTTCAAGTGAGATCTTTTAAAACAATGCTCACCCCCATCTACTTGAGGAGGAAAAAAAGCACTTACAAATGCAATTTTTCTGTTATCTGTTTTAATCTGAGAATGTGGTTTTCAGAAAATGGTTTTTTTTTATTGTTGACACTATTACAGATGCCCCTCATTTTTGTAAATAAATTTTTAACGTTAATAGAAATATCACAAACAGGTCAATCACTGTAAATATGATAGCCTATATAATAACCTCAAATACTTTTAAATGCAATATTTTATTTAATACTACACTGTTAACTTGTGTATATTTTTATATTCTGGGACATCACTGTGGCTCAGGGTCATCATTATGAATATCAACTATTATAGTATCAAAGCAAAAAAGAAGTCAGCAGAATTTCACATCCTATATAATAAAGAGCTAATATGCAAATGGACATCATGCCCTCACACCATCACAAAGTAACGGCTCAGATGTTCAACACTGGGGAGAGAGGAATGAGGACCAGCCAGGCACAAATGAGCTCATGAGAGAGGAATGGGTATCAGCCAGGCTGCAGCAGGAGAGGGACAAGCCATCCACCCCGTGATCCTGGGTACTTGCAGCTGCGACCCAGGCAAAGCCACCCACCCATGGTCCCCTGCAACTGTGACTGGCCTGGACGAAGCTGGCCCAGGTCCTGGGTGCCTGCAGCCAGCCAGAGGGAGGGAAGCCCAAGTCCCGGGTGCCTGTGACCAGCCAGAGGAGGGAATCCTGGGTTCCAGGTGCAGGGTGAGGCAGAGGCAGTTAGAGGTGATCAGGCCAGCAGGGGAGCAGTTAGGGACAATCAGGCAGGGTGGCAGAGGTGGTTAAGGGTGATCAGGCAGGCAGGCAGGCAGGCAAGCGGTTAGGAGCCAGTGGTCACAGATTGCAAGAGGCAGTCAGACATGCCCCAAGGGGTCCTAGATTGGAGAGGGTGCAGGTGGGGCTGAGGAACCCCCGACACTGTGCACAAATTTTGTGCACTGAGCCTCTAGTTCATTATATTGTAGAATAAACTTAATATACTATTTTTTACATATGTATTTTAAGTTTGTAAATAATTAATGAAATCATGAATACTTTGAGGAGGAAGTCTGATTATGCCATTTTTTCCCACTTCTCCCTTAGTTTGAATTAAAAGTAATATTAATTCTACTTTACAAATGTGTGGAGTGTCAGATAGAAGCAGTGTTAGTGAATGAGTTTGGTTGTAGCCTGGATGATATATACCTTTGTCTGTATTTTAGTCAATCTGTATGCCAAAGCAGTTAATGTCAAATGTTTTTCACCTGTTTTTTTCATGAATGCCACTTAAGGCATAGACACATAATTATAATATTTTTAATTCTTTGTTTTGATAATGTTAAAAGTCATGTTCTCATGAGATTTTTAAATATTGTAACATTTGAAAAGATGTTGAAAAGAAAGTGTTGTTCCTTGATAAAAATGAAATGGTATTAACTGTGCCAATTCAAGCTATGTGGCTTTAAAGTATGGTCAGTTAGAATATTGTTCAGAATTGAATATTTTGATCTGAGAGTATTGTAGAAAATATATTTCTAAGCAGCTGAGAAATGAACACTTGGTCTTTAAAGAATTTCAGAAACATTCGGTTACTAAGGACAAAGCATGTTGGAGAGCATGAAAAAATGGTGGTGAAGTTTTGGTGACACTGAATATTCTGCAATTTCTGGTAATTGGCAAATAAGAGTTCTTTATGAATTTTAGTAATGATCATAGCATTTTAGCAGAGGTTAGTTCCTAGATAAACTTAAGCTCAGGTCAATTTAATTTTCATTTTCATAATAACACATCATCAATCTACATAGAAATGCTGGAAAAAGTGTTTAAGATAAACCCAAATTACTATAACCCCTCCCCTAAGAATAATCACTTCAGTCTTGCCCAGTACTTTTGAATGCTAAGAAAACTGCTAAAATATATACATACATACACATACTGGTAAACAGATACATTAGTTTATGTAATAAACCAGATAGATAGATAGATAGATAGATAGATAGATAGATAGATAGATAGAGTGCAGAATATATGTACATAATTATTAACTTACATATATAATTTTGTGTCATATTTTCTTTTACTTAAATTTAGATTATGTCAAATTTTGCACGATTATTCTGTTAAAAATATATTTGTGCACAAATGTGATTATTCTCTTGGCAGGTTTCTGGAAGTAGGATTATTATCTCAAAAGGTATGATTGTTTTAAGGCTCTGTATTTATAATACCAAAGCTCATTGCATAAAAGAGTTTCAACTTACATGCTGAACAAAATTGTATTTGAATGACTAGAGAGATACACTTTTAATAGTATAAAAATATTTTTTCAATTTTATATAAATACTATGGGCCTAGTGCACAAAAATTTGTCTACTCAGGGAGTCCCTCAGCCCAGTCTGTGCCCTCTCACAGTCTGGGACCCCTCAGTACACCTGCTGGAGTACCTCGCCAGCCTGGATGAGGGGCTGATGGCTGTTTTCAGGCTGGCCCAAGCCCTCCAATGTGGACTCTCACCCCATTGGGGTGTGGCAACCCTGGGTGATGGGCTGAGGGCTGTTTTAGGCTGCTCACAGTCCCTTCAGCGTTTGGGTCCCTACTGGGGTGCCTGGGCAGCCTGGGTGAGGAGCTGAGGGCCATTTTCAGGCTTCCCACGGTCCCTTCAGAGTTTCAGTCCCTACTGGGGTACCTGGCCAGCCTGGGTGAGGGGATGAGGGCTATTTTCAGGCTTTCAGGCTGCCCACAGCTCCCACTAACTCAAGGTCCCAGCAAGGCTGGCTGGAATCAGGTTTCTGGAGTTTATTTATCTTCTATAATTGAAACACTGTTGTTTTGAGCCGAAGCCTAGGCAGGAAAGGAAGCCTCCTGTTTGTTTCAGCTCCATGGCTTCTATATTTGAAACATTGTTACCGTGAGCAGAGGCTCAGCCAGCCTAGGGGGGCAGTTGCAATGGAAGCCTGCTGTTTATTCTAGCTCCATGGCTGCTGGCCACCATCTTGGCTGGGTTAATTTGCATACAGCCACTCTGATTGGCTGGTGGGCATTGCTTGATTGGTGGGCGTGGCTTAGGCATCCCTGAAAGATGGTTAATTTGCATATTACTCTTTTATTAGATTAGCTATAGTAGTCTCTTATTTTAATTAAAATTTATTTTATTGTTAGTACATTTGAAATCTACTAAATAAATAAATAAATAAATGAAGTATAGGCTCATTGCCTAGAAAATGAGGTATAAGATAATGTTTTTCAGAGTCACATGGAAAGATGGAAAAAATGTAGTCTTGTACTTCAAAGATAAAGGGAAGAGATGCCCTAGATGCTTAGCTAAATTAATTGATGCTTTAAGAAGTTCCATATTTCATAACAATGTAAAAAACATTGCCCAAAGGGCTAGAATTTCCTGAGCATGACATGTCTGTCTTGTGGACATTGATATATATTGTCACTAGAAGTTGGAGGAGAGTATGCAGGACTACCTATTAAGAGGGATTATCTCTTTGTTCCTATCCAACTCTCTGATTATATGGTTATACAAAATAGAAATAAAGCAGCATCTTGCTGTTAAATCATTTAAAGATATTTCCAAAAGTATTAATTATAGTAATTGGAAATTTTTCTAACCATTGAGCATTTTGTTTTGTTTTTTTTTTTAATTATTTTTGAGAACTTTTCTCTAAATTAGTATTAGTTTCCTGTTATAAAATATTTTATTTTTTTTATAGAATATGCCATTAACTGCCATAGAAAATCCCGACCTCATAAAGAATGGCAATGAGTAACAAGACCCCAAAAGAAATGACTAAGCAAGTATGCAGATTGGCTTACCAGAATGTCACAGTTCCCCAAAGTAGAAAGAAGTCTCACTGTCTCAGAGCAAGCCAGTTAGCAAACTGCACTCTCAGCACAGCAGTTACAGCAAGAGCCTGGGTGTGAATGTTCTATATCCTTTACTTCCAAGCCCCACAGATTGATACAACAGGGCGCATGAGATTGTAGCAAAGGGACCCAGGTTTGGGGACTCACATTTTTTAAAACAAACAGCAAATATGCTATCCCCCTAACACGGGGAATAAGTCATTGTAAGATAGTCAGGTAGTCATGCTGACCTTCTTAATGGCCTTTGCGACCTGCTGCAGGAACATCTCAGAATCAGAGGACAGTTTTGTTTTGTGGTGTGGCAGACTCCGCAAGGACTACCATGAAATGAGCTTCATGATAATCTGATGTCTAAAAATTAATAGAAACTTTTAATCCAATTTTAAAAGAACCTTTCCTCAGGTTAAACACTCCTAATTGGGGAGAAAAAAATGCACTCAAGCTCCTTTTTTCTCAAATCCTTTCTCTTGCTTTTGTAGGAGCAGTGACGACTTAGTGTTCCTTGTGACTATCAGATGTCTAATAGCAAGAGGATCTGGCTTTCAGGAATCCAATGTATCATGCAAAATATATACTTCAAAACTATTTATTTGAATACTAAATGTAAAGAGATCATACTTTTAAATCAATATTACTATCAAAATTTTCATATATCCCTGTAGATTTTTTAAATGTTTGAAATATGATTGTAGAGTAATAGAACACATATAAGAATTGTACATTGAACTGAGAGGAGCAGTATGGAACAGAAACCAGATGAGGTAAGCTGTCCACACTTATAGTCTAAGGAAGAACACAAAGTAAAACATAATTATGCATATTTGCAGGAGAGATAGAAATGAGCTAAATTAATTGCAGAGATAATCAAGGTTCATAAATAACAATATGATGGAGGAATAACCAATGTGACAGAAGGAATTAAAAGGATTTTTTAATATCTGAAAACTAGACTTGTTATTTTCTTTACAAGAAGTATTTTTTGTAGCACAGTTTCTTAATAGTGTAATTATCATGCCTGTGTGAGTGTATGAACATTCAACCATGCTATTTTTGTTCTTTTTTGCAGTGTCATTTGGGAATGTCTTAATACTTAATTTTATAACAAATATAAAGGGAAAATACATTTTCCTTCAATTCTGCTTAAATAGAAACATATTTTTAAATAATAATGTTGATATATTTAGCTTCAGAATCTAAATGCAATACTCATACTTACAACATTTGTAAAAAATATAATAAAAGACTATCCTAAAGAGACATTGGAGTTAAAAAAAAACACACAACACAAAAAACTAAGGAATGAATTTCAATAGCCCATCCTCATAGAAATTCTATTTTGGATGACTAGATCTCATCGATTCATTTTGATATTACATATAATGAAAATATCAAATGTCTGTTGCTTTGTCAGTGAAAAAGTAGTTTGGGTTTAACAAATGGACTAGTGATGTCTATTTGGAAGCTTCGTGACATATTAAAGCAGTTGATGAGGTACAATTTGTGGTGAGATCACATCTGATTTATGGTTTACTATCTACCACAGCCTCATCTGCCATGATATTCCAATAATAAATGTTCATTGCTAGACAGTGTTAAATGTGTTCTATCTAAATCATTCATTACTTACAGTTTTCAGTGTATATGAATCAAATGTTGTTTATAGTTGCCTTCAATAGGATTTATCAGTTTGAAGCTTTTCTATCACTTCAAATGGAATAACTAAAGAAAGGTTTCTGAGTAAGTATTTTGAGTCCACTGGTGGTAGTGTACTAAGAATTCAGTAAAAAAGTAAATATTAAGCAAGTTATCTTAAAGAATAAAGTTAAAATGTGGTTCTATAACATTTTTTGGTTCTAAACATAGGAGTTAAGTATTTGCGTGGTATGGATTTTTTTAGAAAAAATGATTAAAATAAAGAGAAATTTAAAAATATTTATCATATGCTAAAATTACCTTAGGAATCTTGTTGCCAGCCTTTATAAATAACTTATATCCTTATATAGCCACTCGTGCAGCTTTAATTCTTTCAACCACAAGCTTCTACTTTTTATATGTAACCTCCCTTCATAGCTACTAAGTCTAGCCTTGATCCCATCTCCTTTTATTTCTTGAGAATGTTCACCCCATCTGACTCTTATTTTCTTTATGGCTTTAGATTCCTTGTTGCTTGGTTTTAACCCCATGATTTGACATTGTCAGGCTGTGATCAATGTTTGTTGATATCCAAGCATTTATGCATCAACCATCCCACATCAAACTTTTCTGTCCGCATCTCACATCCAGAGAAATACATCCATACCTGGATTATTTAAACAAATAGACTATTTGATGTCATTTCTACATTGTGTGGATGATGAAAACTCTTGAGATGATCTTAACCACTACAAAAATAGAAATAGAAAGCATATATTTATATTTTGATTCATTAATTCCTATTGTTAATGGCAAAATGGGAAGTTACCTTTGTGTTTCATGAATGAAGGAATTTTGAGAAAAATTATTCTTTTGTCCTTTGCCTAGAGTCACTTCATAAGAGAGATTTTGGTTTCAGTCAGAGAATATAATTTGTTTAATATTTTCTATACACTGAGAGGCAGATTATTATGACCTTTGTAGGCAAATTAGCTATAATTTCTCACTGAAGTTGCTAGAGGGCCAGACCATTATAAACAGGGAAGCAGGTTGTTTACCATGACAATAGAAGTGATTTTTTTTTCTGAAAATATGGGTAAACAACATGATTTAACAGCCTTTAAACATGAGATATATATGTACACACACACACATACTGAGTGGCCAGATTATTACGACCACCCCCATCAGTACTTTGTTGGGCCACCTTTTGACTTCAATACTGCAGTGATTCTTCTTGGCACTCTCCATGAGATGTTGAAAGGTGATGAGAGGAACATGCCTGATGAATAGCACTGCCCAGTTCTGTGAGATTTGATGGTTGTGGAACCAGCTGCCTGATGGCTCTTTTAACTTCATCCCACAAATGCTCAATTGGATTGAGATCTGGTGATTGTGGGGTCCAGCTAAGCAAGGTAAAGTCTCCCCCATGTTCTTGAAACCACTCCTGCATAATACGAGCACCGTGGCATGGTGCATTGTCTTGTTGGAAGAAGCCTCTCCATTGGGGCACGCCATCAACATGATAGGATGAACTTGATCAGCAACGATACTTAGGTATGTTGGCTGTTCAGATATTGATCCATATGAATTAAAGGGACCAAATCATCCCAGGAAAACATGCCCCAAACCATAACACTGCCCCCACCAGCTTGAAGGCTTGTACTCATGCATGTGGGGTGCATGCTTTCATGCTGTTTCTGCCAAATTCTCACTCTGCCATCTGCATGATGCAACTGGAAACATGATTCATTGGACCACATGACTTTTTTCCAATGCGAGACAATCTAATCTTTGTGTTCCTGTGCTAATTGGAGACGTTTTATCTTGGTAATTGCAGACAGCAAAGGTGTTCGAACAGTCCTTATGCTTCCATATCCCATATGATGCTGTGTATGGCTAATTTGCATACAAACATCAGGTGGTCATAATAATCTGACCACTCAGTATATATATATTCCACGTTCAAAGACTGTTAAATCACATTGTTTACCCATATATTCAGGAAAAAAAATCACTTCTACTGTTGTAGTAAACAACCTGCTTCCTTATTTATAACTAGAGGCTTGGTGCACAAAAATATGTGCACCAGGGGGGTGTCCCTCAGCCCGGCCTGTGCCCTCTAGCAATCTGGGAGCCCTCGGGAGATGTCCACCTGCTGGCTTAGGTCCTCTCTTCTTGGGATTGGGCCTAAGCTGGCAGTCAGACATCCCTCTGGCAGCCTGGAGGTCCTCGGGGGATGTCCACTTACCAGTTGGAAGCAGGCCTAAGCTGCAGTCGGACATCCTTAGCTCTGCTGAGGAGGCAGGAAAGGCTCCTGCCACCACTGATGTGCTGGCAGCTGGCAGCCTGGCTTGTGGTTGAGCTGAACTCCCCCTATGGGAGCGCACTAACCATCAGGGGGCAGCTCCTGCATTAATCATCTGCCCCACGGTGGTCATTGTGTCATAGTGACCCGTCATTCCCAGTGGTTCTGCTGTTAGGGTCAATTTGCATATTACCCTTTTATTATATAGCATAGAGGCCTGGTGCATGGGTGGGGGCTGGCTGATTTGTCCTGAAAGGTGTCTGGGATCAGGGTGGAGGTCCCACTGGGGTGCCTGGCCAGCCTGGGTAAGTGGCTGATGGTTGTTTGCAGGCTGGCCATAGTCCCTTCAAGGTGGGTGCCCCCACTGGGATGTCTGGGCAGCCTGGGTGAGTGGCTGAGGGTCATTTTCAGGCTGACCACATTCCCTTCAGGGAGGGGGTCCCTGCTGGGATACCTGGCCAGCCTGGGTGAGTGGCTGATGGCTGTTCACAGGCTGACCACATCCCCTTCAAGGAGGGGGTCCCTGCTGGGGTACCTGGCCAGCCTAAGTGAGGGGCTGATGGCTGTTTGCAGGCTGGCCATATCCCCTTAAGGGAGAGGGGTCCTGCTGGGATACCTGGCCAGCCTGGGTGAGTGGCTTATGGCTGTTCACAGGCTGACCACATCCCCTTCAAGGAGGGGGTCCCTGCTAGGGTACCTTGTCAGCCTGGGTGAGTGGCCGATGGCTGTTTGCAGGCTGGCCACATCCCCTTCAGGGTGGGGGTCCCTGCTGGGGTACCTGGCCAGCCTGAGTGAGGGGCTGATGGCTGTTTGCAGGCTGGCCACATGCCCTTCAGGGAGGAGGTCCCTGCTGGGGTATCTGGGCAGCTTGAGTGAGTGGCTGATGGCTGTTTGTAGCTAGGCTGGCTGGAATTTATTTAACTTCTAAAGTTGAAACTTTGTTGCTTTAATCGGAGCCCAGGTCAGGTTGCCCTTGACAACCCAGGCTCCCAGTACTTCCTTGAACCCAAGGCTGGAAGCAGGTCTCTGAGGTTTATTTATCGTCTATAATTAAAACTTTGTTGCCTTGAGCAGAGGCCAACAATGCCTAGGCAGACAGGAACCTTAGCTTCCTGCATCGCCAGGGCAAGCCTCCTCCTTGTTCCAGCTCCGTGGCTCCTGGTGGCCATCTTGGCTGGGTTAATTTGCATACAGTCACTTTGATTGGCTGGTGGGCATGGCTTGACTGGTGGGTGTGGCTTAGGTGTAACTGAGTGAGGATCAATTTGTTTATTATTCTTTTATTAGTTTAGATGGTCTGGCCCTCTAGCAACTTCACTGTGAAATTATAGTTAATTTCCTTACAAATGTCAGGTCATAATAATCTGGCCACTCAGTGTACATTATATATATACTAGAGGCTTGGTGCATAACATTCATGCACTGTGGAGTGGGTGTCCCTCAGCTTGGCCTGCACCCTCTCACAGTCCAGGACCCCTTGGGGGATGTCCACCTACCGGCTCAGGCCTGATTCTCCAGAGTCGGGCATCAGCTGGTAGTTAGACATCCCTCTTCCAGTCCGGGGCTCTTGCAGTCTAGGACCCCTTGCTCCTTACTGCCCACCTGCAGCAGAGGTGGGAGAGGCTCCTACCACTGCCATTGTGCTCGCCAGCCATGAGCCTGGCTTCTGGCTGAGCTACGCTCCCCCTGTGGGAGCACACTGATCACCAGGAGGAAGCTCCTGCATTCAGCATCTGCCCCCTTGTGGTCAGTGTGCTTTATAGCGACCTGTCATTCCACTCTTTGGTCAATTTGCATATTAGGGTTTTATTAGATAGTATATCTAATAAAAGCGTAATGTCCTATCTAATAAAAGCGTAATATTGAAATTGACCATTTCTTTGGGATGCCTAAGCCACGCCTACAAGCCAATCAGAGAGGCTATATGCAAATTAACCCAGCCAAGATGGAAACTGGCACTCATGGAGCTGAGTAAACAGGCAGCTTTTGTTGCAGCAGGAGTAAACTGTTTGCCAGCTCCCTGGGCTTCTCTCAGCTCCAGGCAACAACATATTTGCAACATTGTCTCAATTATAGAAGCCACAGAGCTGAAGCAAACAGAAGGCTTTGTTACCTGCCTAGGCTCGACTTAAAGAAACAGTGTATCAATTATAGAAGATAAATAAACCCCAAAACCTGCTTCCATCCAGACTTGCTGGGACATTGGATCAATGGGAGCTGTGGGCAGCCTGAAAACCTAAAAATGCCCCTCAGCCCATCACTCAAGGTGGCCAGGAACCCCAGTAGGGACCTGAACCCTGAAGGCACTGTGGACAGCCTGCAAACAGCCATCAGCCCCTCACCCTGGCTGGCCACACCCCCATGGGGTCAGGGTCCCCACTGGGAGACTTGGCCAGCTTGAAAACAGCCATCAGCCCTTCACCCAGGCTGACCAGGCATGCCAGCAGATGGACATCCCCAGAAGGGTCTCAGACTGTGAGTGGGCACAGGCCGGGCTGAGGGATCTCCCGAGTGCACATATTTTTGTGCACTGGGCCCATAGTATATATATAATCTAATAAAAGACTAATATTGAAATTGACAGTTTCTACGGGATACCTAAGCCATGCCCACCAGCCAATCAGAGTGGCTATATGCAAATTAACCCAGCCAAGATGGAGACCGGCAGTCACAGAGCTAGAGTAAACAGAGGCTTCCATTGCAGCAGGAGTAAACTGTCTGCCAGCCGGCTGGCTGGGCCTCTCTGTGTTCCAGGCAACATTGCTGCAAGTATAGAAGCCTCAGAGCTGAAGCAAACAACAGGCTTCTGTTGCACCAGCGAGGGAGGAAACTGCCTGCCTAGAGTCTACTAAGGCAATGTTCTTTTAATTATAGAAGCCACAGAGCTGAAGAGGAGAGGAGGCTTTGTTACCTGCCTAGGCCTCGCTTAAAGGAACAATATCAATTATAGAAGATAAATAAAATCCAGAAACCTGCTTTCAGCCAGCCTTGCTGGGACATTAGGTCAATGGGAGCTGTGGGCAGACTGAAAGCCTGAAAACAGCCCTTAGCCCATCACCCACGCCGGCCACAATGCAATGGGGTGAGGGTTCCAACTGGGAGGCTTGGCCATCCTGCAAACAGCCATCAGTTTGTCACCCAGGCTGGCCAGGTACCCCAGTAGAGACCCAAAACCTGAAGAGACTCTGAGCAGCCTGAAAACGCCACTCAGCTCCTCACCCAGGCTGCCCAGGCACCCCAGTAGAGACCTAAAACCAGTTGGAGCTTTGGGCAGCCTGAAAACAGCCATTAGCCCCTCACCCAGGCTGACCAAGCACGCCAGCAGGTGGACAACCCCAGAGGGGTACCAGACTGCCAGAGGGCACAGGCTGGGCGAGAGGGACCTCCTGAGTGCACAAATTTTTGTGCACTGGGCTATATATATATATATATATATATATATATATATATATATATATATATATAATCAGCCTGAGTGAGGGGCTAATGGCCATTTTCAAGCTGGCCACATCCCCTTCAGAGTTCAAGTCCCTACTGGGGTGCCTGGCAAGCCTGGGTGAGGGGCTGAGGGCTGTTTGCAGGCTGGTCACAGCCCCCAATGACCCAAGGTCCCAGTGAGGCTGGCTAAAAGCAAGTTTCTGGGGTTTAATCTTCTATAATTGAAACTTTTTTGCCTTGAGCCCAGGCTACAGCTGGCCGAGGCATGCAGTTGGTGCAACTGAAGCCTCCTGTTTGCTCTAGCTCCGTGGCTGCTGGCTGTCATCTTGACTGGGTCAATTTGCATATTGTCACTCTGATTGGCTAGTGGGTGAGGCTTGGCTGGAGGGCATGTCTTAGGTAAAACAGAGTGAGGGTTAATTTGCATATTACTCTTTTATTAGATTAGATATACATGTACATATATATGTATTCATAAAAGTGTTTTATGACCCTCAATTTAAGACTATTCCACATTTGTTTAAATTGAGAAAAACAGGATTTAAAAAAATATCTGTATAAATTACTCTAATTTTCTTTTAAATTCATCTTTATTGATGAAAATATTACAAATGTTCCCCCTTTTTCCCATTATCCCCCTCAATCCCCCACTACTCCTCCCAGGCCTTCACCACACTATTGTCTGGGTCCATGTGCTAAGCATCCCATCTAATAAAGTAGTAATATGCAAATTAGGCATCACTCCATCACAAAGATGGCCTCCCCCATGGCCACAAGATGGTGGCACCCAGTTCGGCTCAGCCCTGCCATTGAAGTGGTCAGGCCTGTTAGGCAGGCAGGTGGCGGGGGAGAGGGGGGCCCGAGGGACAGAACAGGCAATCAGAGGGGGCTGGGAGTCCCCTGCCCAAGCCAGAAGCCTTCACCAGAGGCCTCAGGCATGTGCAAGGGCAGAGCCAGTGATTGGAGGGGGCAGGGGCAGAGCCAGTGATCTGAGGGGTCTGAGGGTGCCCTACCCAGGCATAAGGCCTGGGCCAGAGGCCTCAGGCCTGTGCAGGGCAAAGGCCAGAGATTGCAGGGGCCTTGGTTCTGCAGAGTCAGCAATTGGAGAGACAGGATTATGGGCACCAGTGGAAATGGCAAAGCAGGGGTCTGGGGGTCCCCTGCCCAGGCCTGTATGTAGCCTTGGCCAGAGACTGCATTGGGGCAGGGGCAAAGCCGGAGATCAGAGGGTTCTGGGGGTCCTCTGCCCAAGCCTGTAGCCTTGGCAGAGGTTCAAGAGTGGAGTGGGCAGTGGCAGGGGCGGATCTAGTGATGGCAGGGGCCTTGGCCAGAGGCTGTAGTAGGTCAAGGGCGGAGCCCAAATCAAAGGGGCCTAGGGGTTCTCTGCCAAGGCCTGAAACCTTGGCCAGAGGCTGCCAATGAGGCAAGGGCAGAGACTGCGATGGCATGGGGACAGGATTAGAGCAAGTGATTGCAAAGGCCTGGGCTCTGTGAAACCGGCGATTGAAGAGGCTTGGGGGTCTTCTGCCCAGGCCTGCAGCCTCGGCCAAAGGTTACAGGCCTGAGTAGGGGTGGAGCTGGGATTGGGGGGGCAGGGGTGGAGCCAGTGATCAGAGTGAACTACAGAGGAAATACCTTTTCTTACCACTCATTGACTAAGCTCCTTGTATGCCACTGGTAATATTCTTAGTAACTTTAGTAATAAGAATCCAAAAAGGCGATCTAGGGTTTTTCCACCACACTCCTGGAGAAAAAAATGAAGGTCAAGGGCTGGAGGGCTAAGAAATGTCATATCCTGCCCTAGCCGGTTTGGCTCAGTGCATAATGCCTCAGCCTGCTAACCGAAGGGTCTGGGTTCAATTCTGAGCAAGGGCATGTACCTAAGTTGCAGGATCCTCCCTAGCCGTGGCCCAGGTCAGGGCATATGCAGGAGGCAACCAATCAAATTGTTCCTCTTACTTTGATGTTTTTCTCTGTTTTTCCTTTCTCTTCCACATTCTCTAAAAATCAATGGAAACATAGGAGGTGAGGATAAAAAAAAAAGAAAGAAAGAAATGTCATATCCTATGAAAGACACATCTTGAAAATGCCTAAAGAAAGTTGTCATTTCTTCATGGTGAAGGGACTGGAGTCTGTGTTGATGAAAACACCTTGGTGGCTGTGGTGACTGTGAGTGGCTGCAGCAGCAGGGTGATGGGGCTGGTGGCTTTCTCTGATTAGCCTGGTTGCCTCCCACAAAGGGAGGCCTGACTGTGGCTTAGGCCCGCTCTCCAAGGGGAGCAGGGAGCAGGCCTAAGCCATCAGTGGGACACCCCCTGAGGGCTCCCAGTATGTGAGAGGGGGCAGGCTGGGCTGAGGAACCCCCACCCAATGCACGAATTTCATGTACAGGACCCCTAGTATCCTATATAATAAAAGTGAAATATGCAAATCAAGTGAACAGTGGAATGACCAGTCAGCGGGGAGCGGGGCCAGCAAGCAGGTTGCAGCAGGCCAACCAAAACACATGCCAGCAGGCAAAAGGAGGGGACAGTGATTGGCAGGGGTTGGTGGGGACCAGCAGTGGCAGAGGGGTGATTGGTGGGGACAGGACCAGAGGGTCACCGGCTAGAGCTGTCCCCTGTTCTGCCCTCCTGGTTGCCTCCACAGAGGGAGGCCACCAGTGGTGGTGGCTATGGCTGCAGTGGCTATGGCTGTGACAGTGGGGGATGGGGCTGGCTGCTCATAGGCCAACTCTGTCTCCTGATCAGCCTGCCCAGTTGCCT